>JARVZY010004156.1:0-22709 GCA_030686995.1 Artemisia argyi
AAAATAATCTCAAAGTCTAGTTGATTGTATATTTTTGTCAGATTATAAAGGATTGACACTGGATCAATTTTCGAGCACACTTTTGCGAAAAATTTTCATGTTTTTAGTCGATCGTTTAAGAGGTGTTACATAAGTATAGTGATCCGTACTAAGCAACACTATATTCCCAGTACTTTAACGGAACTTTATCAGTCTCATCAAGTGGATCAACGCGCCATGAGGTCACGTTTATACTTGGATGTCTTTATTCGTTTACACTCATCATGGCATGTACATGATAGTATATGTTACTTTGAGCTTTGTATACTCTAATGATACAAGCTAGAGATATGGAATATATCTATAGTAAAACACGAGAGTAAGAAACAAGCTAGAGATATGGAATATATCTATAGTATTTTTTTTAATATACATATTTTCTAACAAAAAAACATTTCTGTAGTGATTTGAGTATGAATAAATAAAAAATGGTACATCTGCTTCAAGTGATAGCTTGTTTTCTTGTTTCTGGCCTTCGAAACCAATACCTGTAGCTAAGTGTGACTTCGTCCCTGGGTGTGGAGAACGTCATGGATCCGAAGTGGTTCGCTCTTGTATTAACTGTTTCAAAGAAGGTACGTCCTTATACCGTTATCAATATGGATTGGGAACATATAAGCATATGTTGAAACTACATGATGGATCATGCATCCTTGCATCTTCAGACCCAACCTCTAAAGTGATTGATAGAGCCAATCAGCTACTAAAGATAGGATTTGAAATTTATGACGGATGCTCAAATAACTGTGAGGATTTTGCTTTTTATTGCAAAACACCTTATACTTTGAATAGCCTTGTTGGTGGTAGCAATAAACAAATTATTAGTTGGATTAATTTAGTAATCTGATTCATTCTTTCTTTGGCATTTTTCACGATTCATTCTTTCTTTGGCACTTTTCACCACTCATCTATTGTAATATAGGCAAGATCGGAGAAGATGTTCTCTAGGAGAATAGTGATGTATGTTCGACAATATAATCTAATGATGGAAGGAGATTGCTTTTGGTATTTTTATATTTTATGAAAGCTTGTAAAAATAGGGTATTGAGAAGATCTGTTTTAAACTAGTATTAAACTAAAATGCAAGAAAAATAATATAACAAGAAAAGTATTTTTTCTTTTTCTTTTTTTGGTGTGAACTTAGATGGAAAAACATATTTAAGGGGATGTTTTATAAGTTATAATATATGTTTTACAAGTTATTTTATAGCTTGGGTTATATTTCGAAACATGAGTAAGGTTAAAATGAAAAGACAATAATAATAATAATAATAATAATAATAATTATTATTATTATTATTATTATTATTATTATTATTATTATTATTATTATTACAAGTTATTTTATAGCTTGGGTTATATTTCGAAACATGAGTAAGGTTAAAATAAAAAGACAATTATTATTATTATTATTATTATTATTATTATTATTATTATTATTATTATTATTATTATTATTATTATTATTTATTATTTTTTATTTTATTTTTTATTATAAACCATCACTTTTATTAACAATAAATAGGATTTTACAAGAAATTGGTGGGGAGCCGAGAAACCAGCTGGGCCCCCACACCTCTAGCAATAGCGAAACAAATCCTATTAAAAATTATTATTATTATTATTATTATTATTATTATTATTATTATTATTATTATTATTATTATTATTATTATTATTTAATTTCTCAAAAAATTTCAAAAAGGGTTCCACAAGATCATGTATATTGGTGTATAAAAAAGTTGTGAAGGAGGTTTTCCTAAAACTGGATACTTTTGTCGAAAAAAATTATGAAAAAAAATGTTTGTACATTAAATCGCTTTTGTGTGCATCAAATGTTCATTTTGGTATCCAAATTTTTTTACTTTTTGCATAAAAAATATTGTGAATCGAAATATAACAAGTTGAAAATTTTGTACATAAAAATTTCGTTTTTTTGTGCATTAAGGCATGTTCAATACTTCTATCAAAACCTTGTTTGAGATGATATTAACCATGCGGCTTAAATAGCCAGGATCTCCTACCCCAAAATCGAGGAGAAGATACCTTTAATATAGGATGCCGTCTCGTACGTGATCTACAAGCAAGGATTCTGCCGGGGGGATTGGTGAGAACAGCAGAAGGGGATCGCCACAATCAAGAAGCGAGCTAAAAGCTGTTGTTTAAAAGACTTTATGTTATGAAAGAACCCAGAAAAAGCAAGGCGGGGGTTGATGAGATATTGAAATCCATGTCGTACAGCCAAGTAGAAAACGAAATAGGAATTATCGTAGAAAAGAGAAAAGTTTTTTTCTCTTTGTGTAGCATAGCTGCTACCATATGTGAAGAAAAATGAAGTGGTATTCCCCCTTATATAGCCCAAAAGAAATAGAATCATGAAATTCTCTCTTGAACCAACGACTATAAAAACTTAATTCACAATAGTTTTATGCACCAATATACCCGATTTTGTGAAACTTTTTTGAAATATTCGAGAACTTTTTTAAAAAGGTCATTTGTATCATTCACACGAATATTTGTTTTTTTATTTGATCTCTTATATATATGCATTAGATGACGTCGTCCGTCCATTACGTCTAATGTATATATAAAATTTAGTGTTGAAAATGATACGTAAAGGACTTGGGCTTGGAACGTTTTCAACATGATTTCTCTTTCTTTCTATATTTGTTCTATGAGAAACGCGAATTTGCAGGTGTAGCTAAGACGACGTTGAGTTGATGATAGAGAAATATTGGGAATTCAGGCGAGTCACCTAGGTTAATTGATCGAATATTAGGTCTATTTATCTTCAAAGTAAGCCAAGGCAAATTGTTTATGAAAATAAAACCTACTCCATCCGTCCCATATTTAGTGTTTACTTAGATTATGCACAAAGTTTTAGAAAATTCCACTAACTACACTCTCTACCAATCAAATATCATTTTTACCAACTAAAGTCGTATCTCATTGGTTGAAATAGAATATGAACACTTAATTTGGGACATTCAAAAATTCTATTGTGGACATTTAATATGAGACGGAGGAGTATTATTTTTTGGGTTTGTATAACAAGTGTCTTGAGGGTATCGGTTAAATCATATTTATTAAACACAAAATTTTGTTATAAAGTACAAATTGCATTTAATACACATTAATTAAACACGTTACCATAACCAAATCTAATTTTTAATTCAATAAACTTAAAATTTCCTTTTATAATTATATTAAACCTTACTATGAGGGCACACGTTAAAAAATTCCGTATTTTTTATATCAAAGCAAAACTCTTTTGATTACTTTCTCACATATTCCTTTCTTTCTCTTGTTTTATTTTGCCATCGATATCGAAATCTTTCAAAGTATTCTCTTTCAAAGAAAATCCTTTTTATTTCTAGCCAAATCCCATCTTTTCTAATTTTCCGGTCAAATCTTACATCTTTTCATGTAATATTTATTTATTTATTTATTCATTTATTTATTTTTCTAGTCTTAATAAATTTTCAAACAAACCATACATTATTTTCGGTGAACGCACTATGAAAAGTTGGCTTCCAACGCAAGAAAGAAGAAAACAAAGACTACCAAGTTATCTTGTTCATCGATTAACTTGCTTCTTGCAGTAACCTACGGAAAAACTTTGTTCAGCCGCTTGAGATCGAAATGGAAAACTTTTCGAGAATTAGACGTTTTCTGTCTCATAGAGTGTATGAATGGGAACTCAACAAAGGTGACCATCTTTATGTTAGGACAGGATGCTTTGCTTCTAATCACCATGGTATGTAATTTGTTTCTCTGCACAAAATATAGGAGTTATTTTTTTTTCGGCGAGTATGTGCTTTAAAGCATAAATAGTTGGCGGAGCGACATATATACCATGTGGGTGACATATATACCATGTGGGTTCAACCGGAACCAAAATACAAAGTCAAAATAACAAGACTACATATATAATTTTTTGTGACTGGCTGTATTTCCAAAAAAATCAATGTTTTTTTAACAAAATTAATACTTCAAAACAAAAATCTATTGGTCTCCCCCCCCCCCCCCCCCCCCCCCCCCCCCACCACCCTGGTTCCAAGTCACTGGCCGAGTTCAACTGAACCAGCTAAACAACTTTAATTTTTTGATAGTTTAGCTTAGAAACCAATTGACAATATTTCTAGCTAGCTCCACTGCATAAGTACTCTTCTGCTCAAAGTTTGCATGCAGTTTTAATAAATTTATATGCTAATGCTTTCATCTTGTTTATGAGATCCTAATGAAGCTTTGTGTTGCATAAAACACATTTTTAAACAGGGATTTACATGGGTGACAACTTGCTTATCAATGTTACCTCTGCACGTGAGCGTACTTCTTGTCCGCATAAAACCACAGGGTGTCAGCATGGGCTTCCTGATAACGCTTCTGTTTCTAAAATTTGTATGAAATGTTTCAGGGAGGGTAGGCCTCTGCGTCGTTATCGGTATGGAGTGGGAGCAATTGAGCACATGCTTAAAGTCCCTGGCACATGCACCACAGCTCATTCATTACCACCCAAAGAAGTAGCTAAAAGAGCGGATTTGATAATAAACAATGGACTTAAACCAAACGACGTCTCTAAAAGCAGCTGTGAGGATTTTGCGTTATATTGCAAAACAAGCCGTATGGTTCCTCATAGTGATAAGCTCTTCACAGGAACGGGTAGGCAAGGAAAGGGCTTATATGCATTATATCTAGCTCTTGCTACGAGTACAGGTGTAGCGGGTCTGACCTATTCTATAGCCCCGTATGCTTTTGAGCACATACGTAGGGCTGGTTATAGCTCCATTTTGGGAACGATTGGTCAACGGTATAGATTATTACGTGTAGCATCCATGTCCTTTGCTGCATTATCAGCTTTAACCTATTTCAGCGCCAGACATAATTATGACATTGGTGTTCGATCTGATGCTGTGGTTGAATCCTCGGAGGATCTTATCAAGCGCCTTGACAGTAAACAACAACGTATGAGTCCTGCTCCTGAAAGTTAATTGTCTTCCTAGTTACAGTAATTTACTCCAAGGTTTTGGATTATGATGGGGAAACTACGAATGATAAGTTGGGCAATTCATTGTTTATCTTGTTTAGCTAGGACTCTTAAAAGATTTCACAAAAAAGAACACAAATCTGTATTATTGGATCGTGTTGTTAAATCGAGTGGTAGACTAATGAATTTTGTGTGTGTTCACAGGAAAGTCTTATGCGACTTCACCCATGAACCATGGGCGGAGCTTAATGAGGACCGGGAAGGGTCCCGGCCCTCCTAGGCCACCCCTACCAAAAACTCAACTCAAAAAGCACCCAGATTGAAAAGCATCAAACAAACCTCCAATCTTGGGTATGAATTGAGCAAAACACACAATATTAATGTTGAATCATATTTTGCTAGCATGGGTCAAATCAATCCATTTTTATTTTGTAACAAACAATTGTTATTAGGTTTGAAAGGATTTCTAAAATCCAAAAGTACCCGACCAAATGGGCATACAAAGATTTCTTTTATAATAACCCAAAAATCACACGTCGGACAATTCCTTATTTTTTATATCAAAGCAAAACTCTTTTTGATACTTTCTCACATATTCCTTTCTCTTGTTTTATTTTGACATCCATATCTAAATCTTTCAAAATATTCTCTTTCAAACAAAATCCTTTATATTTTTATCCAAATCCCATCTTTCTAATTTTCGGTAAAATCTTACATCTTTTCATGAAATATTTATTTTTCTATCTTTTTTTATTTTTTCTAGTCTTAATAATGTCTCAAACAAACCATACATTATTTTCGGTGAACGCACTATGAAAAGTTGGCTTCCAACGCAAGAAAGAAGAAAACAAAGACTACCAAGTTCTCGTGTTCATCGTTTAACTTGCTTCTTGCATTGCAAAACCTATGAAAAAACTTAGTTCAGCCGCTTGAGATCGAAATGGAAAACTTTTCGAGAATTAAACGTTTTTTGCCTCACAGAGTGTATGAATGGGAAACTCAACAAAGGTGACCATCTTTATGTTAGGACAGGATGCTTTGCTTCTAATCACCATGGTATGTAATTTGTTTCTCTGCACAAAATATATAGGAGTGATTTTTTTCGGCGAGTATGTGTTTTAAAGCATAAAATTATAGTTGGGCGGAGCCACATATATACCATGTGGGTTCAACCAGGGACGGAACCAAAATACAAAGTCAAAATAACAAGACTACATATACAATTTTTTGTGACAGGGTGTATTTCCAAAAAAAATCAATGTTTTTTAACAAAATTAATACTTCAAAACAAAAATCTATTGGCGTCTCCGGACCCCCCCCCCCCCCCCCCCCCCCTGGTTCCAAGTCACTGGCCGGGTTCAACTGAACCAGCGAAACAACTTTAATTTTTTGATAGTTTAGCTTAGAAACCAATTGACAATATTTCTAGCTAGCTCCACGGCATAAGTACTCTTCTGCTCAAAGTTTGCATGCAGTTTTAATAAATTTATATGCTAATGCCTTCATCTTGTTTATGAGATCCTAATGAAGCTTTGTGTTGCATAAAACACATTTTTAAACAGGGATTTATATGGGTGACAACTTGCTTATCAATGTTACCTCTGCACGTGAGCGTACTTCTTGTCCGTATAAAACCACAGGGTGTCAACATGGGCTTCCTAATAACGCTTCTGTTTCTAAAATTTGTATGAAATGTTTCAGGGAGGGTAGGCCTCTGCGTCGTTATCGGTATGGAGTGGGAGCAATTGAGCACATGCTTAAAGTCCCTGGCACATGTACAACGGCACATTCGTTGCCACCCAAAGAAGTTACCAAAAGAGCGGATTTGATAATAAACAATGGAATTAAGCCAAATGACGTCCCTAAAAGCAGCTGTGAGGATTTTGCGTTATATTGCAAAACAAGCTGTATGGTTCCTCATAGTGATAAGCTCTTCACAGGAACGGGTAGGCAAGCAAAGGGCTTATATGCATTATATCTAGCTCTTTCTACGGGTACAGGTGTAGCCGGTCTGACCTATTCTATAGCCCCGTATGCTTTTGGGCACATACGTAGGGCTGGTTATAGCTCCATTTTGGGAACGATTGGTCAACAGTATAGATTATTACATGTAGCATCCATGTCCTTTGCTGCAGTATCATCTTTGACCTATTTCAGTGCCAGACATAATTATAACATTGGTGTTCGATCTGATGCTGTGGTTGAATCCTCGGAGGATCTTATCAAGCGCCTTGACCGTAAAAAACAACGTATGAGTCCTGCTCCTGAAAGTTAATTGTCTTCCTAGTTACAGTAATTTACTCCAAGGTTTTGGATTATGATGGGGAAACTACCAATGATAAGTTGGGCAATTCATTGTTTATCTTGTTTAGCTAGGACTCTTAAAAGATGTCACAAAAAAGAACACAAATGTATTATTGGATTGTGTTGTTAAATCGAGTGGTAGACTAATGAATTTTGTGTGTGTTCACAGGAAAGTCTTATGCGACTTCACACATCCACTAAAACAACCTAATGGTTTTAAGACTTGCTATACGTACTAAGTACAATTGCTTGCACGCACTAATTAAGTACAATCCCGAATACTGGTGATTGTAACACACTCATGTAGCGTGGTTCTCATATTATTATTATTGGAGTAGTTTTTTTTGTTTTGTTTGGTAAAAAGGGTCAAATTGTTAAGTTATTCACTACTATATGAAAGAAATGCCCTTCATGGATGTACGTGGAACTTGTTCTAAACAACTTGGTCTTGTGCAAATGCAAACACATTAATGGAGTTGCTACTTGTTAGTACTCCTCTAGCGCCTGTGATCATTATCGACCTGCAAAGCAATGGGTCACGGATGCATGAATGTTTAATAAGCCCTTAGATGAGTTAGATCCACATCCGGCATTAGGTATAACGTGCATAATTAGAACTTGTACATACATAAAAATGTAATAATCAGAGTCCATTTCCTACCTAATACACTCATTTAAACCACTTACTTGAAATCTGAAAGATCCTCTAAGTTTCAGTAATTAAACAGAATTACATGAATGAAAACTTGATAAAATTCCAATCATAAAAATATAAGAAGCTTAACTTGAAAGATACATAAACTTAGCATAACAAAAAGGTTTCGTGGTGTAGTTGGTTATCACGTCAGTCTAACACACTGAAGGTCTCCGGTTCGAACCCGGGCGAAGCCATTATAAATTTTTAGTTTTTGCTTTCACAATTTACTATTACAGTCCAAAAACTCAACTCAAAAAGCACGAAGATTGAAAAGCATCAAACAAACCTCCAAACCTGAAATTTTAGTCCACATTCTTTTAACAACACGAGGCAGGCAGAATCCGAGCTACGCACGGGCTAAGAATCTAATTGTTAATCATGTATTTTTTCTGTATATTGGCGAGTGTATACTTAATTATTGTTTAGTATGTTGTATGAAATGTTTTAACTTTCTTGTATAAAAATTTAAAAGTGTTTGATATTGTTTTGGTTTTGCGGTGTTGTATTCTATATATGGGCTTTTTGCTATTAAGTTGTGATGGCTTTGTTTCTTTAGTTCTTTTGTTCTATTACTTAACTCTACAATACTTGTCTATTAGATGATTTTTGCATGGTAATATAAAGCACACGGAGTCTATCTAATTGGTCATAGTTTAATGTGCGTTAAATATTTTCGTTATTAAGTTTGTGTAATAATGTATGTATAATAATGCCATATAAACTGTATAAAAATCGTTACAAACCTTTTTAGCTCCATCTAATTTTATTGTACAACTAATTTCATTGAAAATTAACATTGAATTCTGACTAATATTAATAAATTTTATCAATAAACTCAATTCTAAATAGCTAACTAAATGAATATTAATTAACACACAATTAATAATTCCTAAAACCTATGGACTCTACTATTATGTCTTAAACTTAATTTTTTTTAATTTACAAATGGGTTTGAGCAAAAATTATATACTTTTTCTTTTATATTCATTATTTAAGTTGCATGCTTACATAAACCAATCATGCTTAAGGGTAGTCGCCGTGGGATTAGTCGGCTCGCAATGTCGAGTCGGAAACCCATGTTGCAAAAAAAAAAAAAAAAAAAAAAAAAAAAAAAAAAAAAAAAACCTAATCATGCTTAAAAGTATCATTTAACTATTTAAATGTTGCTTTACATGCATGCTCGTGCACATTTTCTTTAATCTATTCGCACATGTGAGCTACATCAATAGAAAACACACATAAATTACTTGTATATGAAAATGCATTAACATAATATATATATATATATATATATATATATATATATATATATATATATATATATATATATATATATATATATATATATATATATATATATATATATATATATATATTGCATTAGGTTAAATCATCAATTATTCTTGCAACCTTTTCAACTTCATCTCAATTCATAACCGACTTTTAATTGTATACTAATTACTAAATATCATGTGATAAATTCTGGCAAGTCTTGCACTTCCATCTTGATGTTGTATATATTTCACATTAAATGCACCGGTTTTGTTTTTCGATAAAAGTTTGAACTTTTGCTTATGTTTAAAACTCAACTTTTTATTTGATATTATAATTTAAAAACGGATTTAAGTTAAAATTATGCATTTTTTCTTTCTATTCATTACTAAATGTGATATTTTTAATATGTCGTATTTTGCTATTATGGCAAACTCATTTAATTGGCGTAAATATTGGTTTCTCACTAATGATTCTACATATAGAAAAAAGAAAACACTTTACGATGTGCGACCTTCTTCTTTTCAATAATAATTCAATTGCACGCGATAAATTTATTCTAATATTTCTCAAAGAGCATTAGAAAGCAACTACTTAAATAAACTAATCACGCTAAAAAGTATCATTAACCATTTAAATGTTGCTTTACATACATGCTCGTGCACATTTTCTGGAATCAATTCGCACATGTGAGCTACATCAATAGAAAACGCACATAAATTACTTGTATATGAAAATGCATTTAAATAATATATATATATCTATCTATATATAAATATATATATATGCTTATCTATAACAATCACCTAAATATGTAAGAAACAAAGAAAATAGTTGGTATCCCAATCTTTGGTTTCATTTATCTGAGCATGCATGATCTTGTGTGATTTTCATAGTACCTGCGTATGATAACTAAATTAAGAAAAAAAGAAGACCAAGTTAATTACAAAGATCTAAAAGATGTGTGAATTATCTCCAAAATGTTGCAAAAGATAATTTATATACCGCTACCAACAATCAAATATCTAAAAAATGTGTGAATCATCTTCAAATGTACATACTAAATGTGATTTTGGCCGGTTTATATATGCATGAATTAGGTTAAATCATTAATTATTCTTGCAACTTTTCGCAACCCTTGCACTTCATCTAACCGACTTTTAATTCTATACTAAATGTTATGGTGATCAACTCGGGCAACCCTTGCACTTCACCTCCTTTCATGATTGTATAGATATTATGAGGCTGCATTGAATTTCGAGCATTAGCTATCTTGTACTCTATGCAACTACTAAACGACTCTAACTTATTTCTAACTCTAAAACCCTATCATCATAACTCCACATTAAATTTATGGACTGAATTTTATAATATTATAGATTTGAGATTCAAAAAGCACTGAATCAGTAATTCGAGCTACTTAAATCGATAATTTTACTCGCTGTAAACATGTACGGGTCATGTCTACTAAAAAAATAGTGTAAACATGTTTACCATACAAATCTTAAAGTATGACACTTTGATAGTAAAGTGAACATAGATATCAAAACAAGAAGTGCTTTTGATAATAAGTAACAAATATTTTTGATTACATAATTTGATTCTTAACTATCATACTGATTACACTGAACATACATGTCCAAATATCATAAAGTTCTAAACTTGATACGAAAATATAGCATAGAGCATTAATTCTAAATAGTCAAAGAAAATAGACTAATTGTGATAAGATCCATAGATTAGTTATCGACGACATATTCTTTTAGCATGAAGTAGCGTCCAAATGAAGCTCTCCACATCATTCTGATTCGAGTTTCTGTTAAGCAGACATGTACTGCATGATTTCTGATGACGTATAGTCTATATTCGGGCTACGAACCCAAATAATAAACATCACTAACGCCTGAGCCCGCCACGAGTGGGCCATCACTACAATTATTTGGGCTAATAGGATAACAGTTTGGGCTCACGAAAGCCCAAGCCCAAACATATTTATAGTTATGATTTGGATATCTCTTATTTAAGGGATATATATTCAAATCGGATATAGACCGAAAAGTAAGGAGCACGTATCCAATAAGGATTTTGTGCCTATATAAACAATGTCATAACTCTCGTTAAAGGTACGACACACAACCTTAAACTCTTCTACATAACCTTAAAATCGATTACTTACTCTCACGCCGGAGGATAATCGTGGGAGACAATCCCACGATAAGCCTAGCGGTGTTTGTTTACTTTCATAGTTCGCAGGTTTCAAGCATTAAGAGCTAATTGGTACGAGAGCAGGAACCCAAACAAGGAACGCCCAACTTTTGTATCAACAAGTGGCGCCATCCGTGGGACCCTACACTAACAACTAAAATGACGAAGCACAAAAACTCGGGCCAGCGGACTCCGCAGTTAGAAAAAACACGTGGTGACCCCCAGAGGAGGAATCACCAAGATTCGACCTCTAATCAGCCTTCTGGAACAACCAGTGCGCCTGGTCACCAAGGATCGGGCCCAACCCTAATTCTTCCAACGCTGGAACTACCCGCAGAGGTTACTTAAACCACCACAGTGGTTCCAAGCGCTGAAGAACTTCAGCGCACCCTCTTCAACACTCCTCATCAAACGGCACCTATTGTGGACAACACTGTGCCACCAGGCGCACCTAATCGAGATAGGGGACCTAACCCAGAAGCAGATATTGTTGCACTGGAAGAAGACGCGCCTCAATTAACGCTAAGTAATTTTGTATCTCAAAATTACGAAGCTTTAACTAACCTCATGCAAGAGGAGGCAAGGAGAAGATCAAGCCAGAGCCTACAAGTCCGGCTTAACTTTAACCCAGAAACATCCCCACCGCGCTACTAAAGAGGGGGCGCGAAAATAATGAAAGATGTACCGATATCCATGATAGACTTGGTACAGCATCTGACTCACAATACTCGGAGGAATACGAAGACGGCGAGAGGCGCGCCAATGTTTACTCCAGACTTGGTAGTCGAAGGATGCAAGATAGACTTGGACGTCAACACTCACCAAGCAAGGGCTCCTCAAGGTCTGGGAGCAGAAGAATTCACGACAGGTTGGGAAGGCGGAATTCCCCAAGTGAAAGCCCCTCAAGCTCTTCCTCTGAGGAAAACCGACGCAAGCGCCGCAAAAGGGATAACCTCTCCTCCAGTGAGTCCTCGGACAACGAGGACAAAGAGACAGGACACTGGAAGTCCAGAGGAAGACGTCGCGAGGAAGAGGACGAAGACATATCTCTTCCTTGGCGTCGTCAGAAAGTTGATGCATTTACACGACGCATCAGCGATTACTCCGATCATAAGAAAAGGCGCATGCCCATTAATGTTAAAACATATGACGGAACGGGTGATCCTGATGACCACCTAAAATTTTTCGAATTCCCTGCTACTATCGAAAATTGGCCACAACCTGTGTGGTGTCATATGTTTAACTCCACATTAGTAGGGAATGCGCGCACTTGGTTTAGCAAGCTTCCACGAAGGAGCATAGACGGGTTTGAAGAGTTACGAAAAGCATTCCGCAACTTCACCCAGAGAAAGAAGTGCGCTAAAAACCCTGTTGAACTAGCCACAGTAAAACAACGCCAAGGGGAATTAACCAATGCTTACGTGGAGCGCTTAAAATATGAATGTATACATGTCAAGGCGTGTCCCGAAGTCCTAAAAATTTCATGGTTCATAAATGGGATTAATAACCCAGAACTCATTAGGAAATTAAATGACAAGGTTCCCCAAACTTTCGATGAACTAATGAAGCGCACAAGATCCTTCATCCAAGGAGAAGCAGCCGCTGCGGACAGTAAAAAAGGCTACTCAAATTATAGGCAGCAAGAACAGCCTAGGAGACAATCCAACGATTAGAGCAGCAATCGCAGCAAGAATTATCGCAGTCAGGGAAGTGGACGAGATAATGACAAGTATATCTCCCTCACAAAGACTACGAGGGAAATATTTGTAAGAAAAGACGAAAACTTCCCAAAACCCCCCACCAATGCGCACCCTAGAGGACAAGCGTATAGGGAACGGATACTGCGAATACCATGGACAAAAGGGCCATACCACCAACGAGTGTGTCCAGCTACGACAACTAATTGACAAATCAGTAAAGGAGGGTAGAATGCATCACCTCGTTAAGAATATTAAAGAAGGGAAGGACAAACATAAGAATGGAGGTAAAAAAGAACCTTCTAAAGATAAGGCGGACATTATCTACATGATACAGTCATGGCAGCGCAAAACGAAGCAAAAGGTCAGTCAAAAATTCTCTTTAGGGAATGAGATATCCTTCCCCAGTCTAGCTGCGGACAACGCAGTAGTAGAGCCACTAACCATTGAGATACATACTGGGGGACACGATATTTGCCGCATGTATATTGATGGAGGAGCATCCGCAGACATTCTGTATGAACACTGCTTCAAAAGGCTGCGACCTGAGATACAAAGTCAGTTAATACCGGCCACGACGTCGCTGACTGGCTTCACAGGAGAAAAGATATGGCCTATGGGGCAATTACGCTTACTTGTAGTTGTGGGCGATGAACAACACTCTACAGCAACGTGGATAAACTTCATGATAATCAAGTCTCCTTCATCGTACAACGACATCATTGGGAGACCTGGAGTATCATCCATGCGCGCTGTACCATCCACAGCACACGGGATGCTTAAATTTCCAGTAGAAGGAGGGATTGTCACCCTCTACAATACCACGGTGCCGCCTAAAGAATGCAACGCGGTAACCAGTGAGGCGGAAAGTGTTCTAAAACAGCGCGCAGCTCAAATACCAAACCTAAAGGTTGCCATTCACCCCGATTACCCAGATAACCAAATATCGATTGGAGGGTGTCTATCTGACAAAGGTAAAGCAGCTGTGTGCGCACTCTTGCAAAAGAACTTGGGTATCTTTGCGTAGGAACCAAAGCACATGACTGGCGTACCACGATCTATCACGGAGCACAAGCTACAAATCCGACAAGGATTTTGATGCGTGGGAATCGCAACAGGATTTACCTCTCGAGGGATCTCGAGAAGCTTACAACCCCCACCAGACAGTGTACCTGATCGTTGTAGTATAGTATAGTGACAAGTACCGGGGGATTGATCGTTCAGCTTAGGAATAGTGTCGCTAGGATTAGAAGACCTAAATACTAGTTCTAAAGATGAGGGATGATTATTTTTGTATTTTATATTTTTTTAGAAAGCAATTAAAAATCTCGGGTTTGAAAGATTTGGGCGGAATTAGTTGCTAATCAACTAACCCAATACTAAAGATGCAATCAAAATAAAATACTAGAAATGAAAATAAACTAAATTATACTAAAGTTGTGAGCAATAAGTGGAGAAAATGTGTTTACTTAGATTTCACTACTCCCTAGACATCTTTTACACGTTAATTACTTGTTATAATTGCATGGATGACGGATCGTATTCCTTAATACCATTCATGGGGTGGCACACTTAACTCCCCAATTCTATGAGCTCTTATATCCTCATACACCATGCCCAGCACAACTATAGGGATTGTAAACAGTGGCTCATGCATTAAATACAACCAATAAAGACCTAGTGCGCGTCGGTTCATGTTTCTTAAGACGTTCAAGCATGCTACCAATTGGAGATCTGCCAGTTTTCTTAAGCCTAACATATAAATCATTCATCCAAGACAAGTAATCAACACATAATTAACATCTAGGTTTCATTAGATCCAAGCAAACACAAGATAGATCTAGCCTAACATGATGGAATTAAGACAAGAACAAGATATAGACAACCAACACATAGACATATTGATTGAATTAAAAGAACACTTATCTCAATTACACATGAAAGGTATCAAGGGCTTGGAACCCTTGAAAAACCTGTAAAATTCGCACCAAAATCGTGCTTAGGGTTTCTCCAAAACTTCTCTCTTTTTAATGTGAAAATTAGAAAACTATATATAGGAAAAGGGGTCTGACGGCGTCAAGACAAACATTGTGACGCCGTCACCTTGCCGCCAAAACTATTCTCGGACTGCCTTGATCTACATTTGACGCTGTCAAGACTTAATCATTTACAGGCCGTCATGACTTTTACTCTTGATGCCCTACCTTCGTGACGCCATCAAATCTCTACTGGATCGTCATGGAATTTTGCTCTTGACACCGTCAGGATGTTACTCTTGACGCCGTCACCTACTGTTCCCAGCATGGAAAATTAAGACTTTGGCGTTTTCTTCACTTTTATGCTCCAAAAACGTCCGAATTGCTTCCTTTTCCAGATTTCCCTCCCAAAGTACCTAAAATCACAAAAGGAACGATTTAGGGCAATATTTGATCAAATAAACTCGAATTCGGGCTTAAATGACCCCTTAAAAACGGATCATTTTTCGCCTCATCATATACCCTTACACTTGAGATTTGCTTGTCCTCAAGCAAATGCGCTTTTATTCTACTCAAAAGACAAGTTAGGGGTCATTTAACACTAATATAAAAGTAATTACAACAAATAATCGTTCCACTAAAGACCAATAGACAAGCACGGAGGTCATACACAAGCACCTCACAAATAGTGTTTAGATACTCACATCTCTCGGGTGTAATAAAGTGTAAATTACAATATGGGAACGGAAGATATCTCTCACTACCTGTCATAGCAAAATAGATTACCATAGGCTTGGGAAAGGATCAAACCTCCACCACATGGCGTAAGCACCTTGGATAAACTATCAAAGAGGTCTTTTAAAGGGTTGTAACGTTAGGTGTAGGGATATGAAATACACGGTTTTGTTGGATAAAGGAAGTTTTACTGGTGGCGAGTTAACAATCTTGGTTAATTACATGTACAATATGGCGTTGCTAAGCCAAGACTAAACTCGACTTAAGCTAATAAATGAAAAATAACAAAAACATAAAAATGAACATAGAATAAAAAGGGATGGTAGTCCGTATGTTTTTTTCTCTTTTCTCTTTTTCTATTTTTATTTTTTATTTTTTTTTATTTATTATTTTTTTTTTTGCATACACTCTTACCCTACCATCCAAAATAATACATCATAGGGAATGAAAATTCCCTTTACACTTGAATCTTTACATACTTTACATTAAACTAATCTAATGACTCGAATTAAGAAAATCAAAACACTTGGAGCACTTTTAAGATTAACGTACATATGGGGGTAATAAATGATGTTCTTCCCTATTACTCCATAAAATAAGTACTTACCCATGAGTCCCAATCGTCCCAAAACAATATGTACAAGGATATGACTCGACTTAGCAACCATGTAATCAATTAGAAAGTTAACTTAGGGTTTAACAAATAACAATAATGCACTAAAAATGAGCGCATACACGGAAGGCTAAGGCGATTTGGTTGTACATTTAAGTGGGGTGTAACAAATTCTTCCTTTAAGTGAAATGCTTAAAGTGAGAAACGAAAAGATAGGCTCGGAGGGGTGTATTAGGGGTTTCGTGTACTAAAAATGAGTACAACGCTAAGGGTGTGGGAAAAATTAGTTGACTTAACTAGCCAAGTAATATGACTTAAATGGTCAAGTAATTATAATACGGGTTTAACACAAGGGTATTCCTAATGCCTCTTATCATGTAGTGAATCCTACCACACGAATGTAGTCTCACTAGCGGTCTCGGGATGCATCACTAACGCAAGTTCTAGAATCTAAATGCTACCGGTACACTCATAAGCACTAATAGTAAATGCTTTTCCTATCAAATCTAAAGGCGAACCTCACATATTTGGGTGGAAAATTTTTCTGAATATACGGTTTTGTGCTAGTCATACAATCTCCTATCCATGAGACGCTTGCTATGGCTAAAGTTTCACTCCTAAATGTTGTAAAAAAATTTAAATTTGGCACTAAAATTGCACTAACAAGTATTTCTCATAGTTTTATTACATATCTACTATTAAACAAAACAAACTCAAGCGAAAGTGCATATGTAAGGTATCATCTTTTTACCCTCCCCTTACACTTAAGATGAACATTGTCCCCAACGTTCAATTAAAGAATGTAAAAGTGAAAAAGTAAAGAGAATGTCAAATACTCCCCTGATTCGCTCGGTATGGATAATAAGATGGCCATGTTAGATCTTCCTCCAAGAAAATGAACAATCAAAGCTTCCCTTCCAGAATATAAATCATCTTCTTGTCATACATAACCTGTAAAACCTGATAAAATAGACAAGACAACCTCGCGTAAAATCGGCGGCATCCTATATAAGTTACTAAATCATAGAAAACAAGATAAGATATAATGCTTGTGGAATAAAGTTTGCAGATCTCCTGGAGATTATAAAACTTAATAATTCACAAAAACCATAAGACTCCCGCTAGAAAAACAAAACTGGTAAAATTTCCAGATTTTTACACTTGACGCCGTCAAGAGTTATCTCGTGACGCCGTCAGAAGTGACCTGCAGAAATCCTTATGTTAAGTTTCCGGAAAATTTCTGGAAAAACTTGGTCCTACTTCCTGGAAAATCCTGCAAAACTTCATTATGACTCAATACAAGCATTTGACTCTAACAAATACGAATATACATGTTCATTTAATATTGTGGAGAATCATGATCGGTTTGTTTCTTGAAAACATATTTGGGGTTTCCCCTTACACTTATCTTTTGCAAAAATACCTTTAGGTGGAGTCAAGACTAGGCCAAAACAACAAAGTAAAGTATTTCCACTATTTAGTTTAGAAACATGATCTACCAACAATAGAAATTAAGCATGCATACGGAAGCAAATAACAAACAAACAAAATAAAACCACACAAAATGAATAACGTCACCATGAGCACCACTAATTATTTCAAACAAACGTAAACATGAAAGTAAATTGTTCAAGGCCAACAGAGACCGCATCCTAAGCTATTACAGTACCAAATGTTTCAAATTACACAATCATCAATAAATAGTTCAAAGACAACAGAAATCAAGAGGAATCACTGGGGAGGAGGACCAAAGCGGTAGTCATAGCCAGGGGGAGGTGTCCGGTGTACCCGTAGGGAGGGTAGTCAGTCTCACGGCCGGGGAAGGGATCAATCTGCAGGTGAGGCTCAAGCTGATCTCGGGTGGAGAGGTGCTACATCTGGCGGATGGTGTGATCGTACATCCAATCAAAGCGCTAGTCAGTGGTGGTCCGCCATGCATCCATCTGACCCATCCGGGCACCCTGGTGTGCCTGTCAGTCTCCCCGACTCATGTGTCGGTAGTAGTCAGTTGTGCCCTCCTCATAACCCTGGAACTGATGCTGCTGGGGATCTACCTCATCATCAGCATCCTCCTCAACATCTGGCCCCCCTGCCTCATACCAAGTATAGGTCCCATTCCTCTCTAGCATCACAATGCTCATCTGCCTGAGGGATTTAGCCCTCACTACCCTACATGCCCCACAGTCGCTCAAGTACCCCATGATCGGAGGAGTAAGAAGATCATAGGAACGAGCCAACCGGGTCACGAACATCCCCTCATACACCTTGTCGATATCCCTCTCACCCACACTGGTCCTCAAATAACTGGCCACCCAAAATGGGATGTTGCAGTAGACATCCGCTGAAAATATGGTGTACAAGTAGAACAGGTCTGAAGCAGTGACACGGTGAGTGGTGCCATGACGTCCTGACAGGCTGTATGTGATGCACCTGTGGACCAACCTAGCTATGGGGTCCCTGATGGATGCTGCCCCAGTAGTCGAGGTGTAAACTCCGTTCCCTATGGTCGGCCAAAAAGTGATACACCTCATCTCATTCCTCTGAGTCTCCCCATGTAACAACCTCTGCATAAAAATCCCATCAACCTCCTCCCTAGTATACAACCCAATCCTCCAACCAAACTCAGCGACTAAACATGACCGCAATTCTCCTCCTAGCCTAAAATATATATTGGTGCCCCCCACATCCGTCCTAGCCTCAGCCTGATCAAAATGGAAGGTCGCAAAGAACTCCCTCACCAACTCACTATACACTGTCTCTCTAATCCTAAACAACCTCTCCCACTGAGGACCCGCAAACCCATCAGTGTGGATCCTCTCCAAAAACGCAGCCTCCAACCCTTGAGCCCTAAGAAACTCCCAATCAACCACGGCCCCAGCATCAATATGGTGGTTACAAAGTTCCGCATACTTGGTGGTGGCACCAACAGTGTCAAACTCGCTCCAACTATGGACCAATTCCCCATAATTGACTCTTTGGGACCTAGAGGAACTGCCCCGATGTTGACGAGATCTTTTGCTCATTTTCCTGGATAAAGGTAGAGTGAACGGAAAAGATTAGAACGATAATTCTAATGATTTTCATGCTGTCAGACACATCTGGCGCCGTCAGGAGTAGTCCTGATTCCATCAGATTGATCAGAATCCGAATCATGCAAATGCGAGGGAAAATCAATTTTCAAACTCTTAACCCATTACCCAAACGCTCCTTTAATCAGAAAACATGGGTGGGGGTCAAAGAATCCGTGGCATGAGTGGCTTTCCCTAAACTAATGCATGATTCGAGGGGGACAACATAATCAACGGGTAACCCCATGTTTACAAATCACCAAATGGATGGCATTACGATTTGTTAATAATGGGTCAAGAATAGGGTTTCGGGCGAAAGGGGTTTTCCAAATTGATGGATCCTAAGGACAATTGATCGAAAAAGGATGAAGAAAAATCACTTACCAAGTGAAGATTGGATGCGGAAGACGTCGAATTGAAGGGTGGAGAATCGGAGTAGCAACAGCACTTTGGGTGAGATTTGTGGGGTATGGGTTGAAAGTGATTGGTTTTGGGTTAATATTGCTGACCCATCGAGCTGACAGCGTCAAGAATTATATCTGACGCCGTCAGATGCCCGTGTGAGGTGAAAAATAGAGTAATTCCATGTTTAGTCCCTGCACTTTGCGTGAATAGCTAAACATTAGTAAAACCCATGAGTAGCTATTCCGTTAACGAGGTCTACCAGGGTCGAACGTCTCATTACTGTCACGGAAAGAGGTAAGGTTGTAGAAGGGGTTGGGTGACGTTTTGGCTAAGTTGAAACCTGTGCACGGGTCATTGGTGTGAAAAAAGAGATGTTGTTCCATAAAGGGTTTCAAATCAGTGGTGTTTTTGAGGTGCAACCTCTTTACACCGGGTTTAAAACCAAAAGAACGTCTTTTGGATAAGTTCGGGAATGTGGCTCGCAAACATCCAACGAAAATGTTATGGAATTGCAAACTCTTCTCTGCATGGGAATGCTCATGAGAACGGGGGGTAGTTAATGGTGAAGCACTTGGGGAAAATTTCCCGCTATCCTCTTGGTCAAACACCAAAGGGGTTGAAACCTCGAAGACTTTTTCAATTTTTTTAGGTACGGAATTTTCTTTGATCTTTTCTTTGACCCTTGATATGAATTGGTCTGCGAAATTCATAAAAGCTTTATGAGTGCTTTCCATGCGTGCTTCTAGGTGCTGGATTTGTTTTTCCTGATTATCCATGAAGGTTACCATTATCCCTTCGAATTCCTCTTGTCGTGAACGTTCAGGAAAATTGTGGTCGATAATCGTATTCCTACATAGATTAGGATTCCACATGGGTTCAGCAGCAAGCTTCTCAATACTCATTAATTCAGTTACCTGCTTCTCAATGCTTCCTAACAACTGTTCTTGGGTGGCATATGCGTAGTCAAGTTTTCCCTTGCTTGGGAACATCGGGTCCTCCCATCCTTCCTCTTCGTATTGTGCCAACCCCTCAAGAACTTTCCAGCACTCGTCAATGCTAAGTCTATTTAGCCTGCCCTTGGCTGTGTAATCAATGGCTCTCCTTGTTTGATAGTCAACTTTTTCGTACAAGATTTGGATCTGGAGCCATGGTTCGATGCCATGATGAGGGACTTTTTGGAGCAGGTCTTTATATTGAATCCATGCTTCATAAAAGGTTTCATTTTGACGTTGTTGGAACATCAAGATGTCATTTGTAAGCTTAGTAGTTCTCCCCGGTGGGAAAAATTGAGCAAGGAAACGAGTGGTGAGATCATCCCATGTGGTGATGGATCCCGCGGGTAAACGCTCAAGCCATTGACTAGCTTGATCCCGTAGAGAGAATTGGAATAGGCGTAATCGGGTTGTCTCTCTAGTTGCAACATCTAGGTCTATGGAATCTACGATTTTGAGGAAGACCTTAAGATGTTGGCTTGGATCTTCGGAACGAAGTCCATGGAATGCACATCCGCTTTGCACCAACCGGATGGTGTCGGATCGCAAGGGGGTCACATTGGATCCGGTGAGCTCAATCGTGTTTCGGTAGCCTTGGTGGCTAGGTCAGGAATATTCTCCTAAGGTTCGGGACCTAAGGGGTTCTAATGGTGGGTTTTGTTGTGGTCGGATGACGGGTTCAAAGATGTTCCCGTTGTCCATGATGTCGGATGGTTACGAACAAAGGCACAAAGAAATAAGATAGACTAAAGAGAATCTAAAAAAAATAAAAATAAAATCTTACTAGAAAGGAATCTAGCAAGTAGACCTAATAAAAAGAAATTCTAACCTAGACAATAACTATTCCCCGGGCTGCGGCGCCAAAAACTTGATGCGTGGGAATCGCAATAGGCTTTACCTCTCGAGGGATCTCGAGAAGCTTACAACCCCCACCAGGCA
Source organism: Artemisia argyi (assembly GCA_030686995.1). Classification (NCBI taxonomy): domain Eukaryota; kingdom Viridiplantae; phylum Streptophyta; class Magnoliopsida; order Asterales; family Asteraceae; genus Artemisia; species Artemisia argyi. The sequence goes on from JARVZY010004156.1 coordinate 21,930, forward strand.
GTGTACCTGATCGTTGTAGTATAGTATAGTGACAAGTACCGGGGGATTGATCGTTCAGCTTAGGAATAGTGTCGCTAGGATTAGAAGACCTAAATACTAGTTCTAAAGATGAGGGATGATTATTTTTGTATTTTATATTTTTTTAGAAAGCAATTAAAAATCTCGGGTTTGAAAGATTTGGGCGGAATTAGTTGCTAATCAACTAACCCAATACTAAAGATGCAATCAAAATAAAATACTAGAAATGAAAATAAACTAAATTATACTAAAGTTGTGAGCAATAAGTGGAGAAAATGTGTTTACTTAGATTTCACTACTCCCTAGACATCTTTTACACGTTAATTACTTGTTATAATTGCATGGATGACGGATCGTATTCCTTAATACCATTCATGGGGTGGCACACTTAACTCCCCAATTCTATGAGCTCTTATCTCCTCCTACACCATGCCCAGCACAACTATAGGGATTGTAAACAGTGGCTCACGCATTAAATACAACCAATAAAGACCTAGTGCGTGTTGGTTCATGTTTCTTAAGACGTTCAAGCATGTTACCAATTGGAGATCTGCCAGTTTTCTTAAGCCTAACATATAAATCATTCATCCAAGACAAGTATAAACAAGTAATCAACACATAATTAACATCTAGGTTTCATTAGATCCAAGCAAACATAAGATAGATCTAGCCTAGCATGATGAAATTAAGACAAGAACAAGATATAGACAACCAACACATAGACATATTGATTGAATTAAAAGAACACTTATCTCAATTACA
>JARVZY010004157.1:0-22721 GCA_030686995.1 Artemisia argyi
TTCAAACCCAACAATTCACGAAACACATTCAGCTCTACCTCATCATCATATGTCTCCTTATTGCCTTTTTCCATCAAACCGCAATCTCATTTGACTCCGACCCCCTAGTCAAAGGCCGTTCCCCTGTCCACCATTTCATGTCCCTCCAATCTGCAGGGGTCCTCTTTCTATTTCTCACCCTATCAGTAGCCCTTCTACTTTCTGAAACAACAAATCTCCTCCCATTCCCGCCAGATCTCTTCTTCGGGACTGCATCCGCACTCTTTTTTCTTCAATATTCGGTTACTTCATCATCAGTTTCCCTACAAACATCTGTCCTTGAGGCAAAATGTGATTCAGTTTCGGCCACAATTGCAGCTTTATCTGCTGTACTCTGTATCATACTTGCGTGCCAGCCGAGGCTGTTTGTAGCTGATGTTGGACTTGGGGCCTCAATTTGTCTTCAAGGACTGTGGTCTCTTCAGACGGGACTGTCTCTTCATGTGGATGCTTTTATACCCGATGGTTGCCACAAACTGCTGGATGTTGTTAGTGGTGTCGAGGGGTCAACTAGGTGTGAGCTTGACGATTCTAAGTTGAGGGCTACTGCTATTTTGGACCTTGTGTTTGTGGTTTATGTCCTGTTTGTGATTCTTATTCTGATCGTGACGTATGCTGTGACTGCTAAAGTTGTTGGTGTTAGGAGATTTGGTACCTATGAAGCTCTACCTACGTCATCTGGCGCGGTTGCTGATACTAATCATATTCAGATGAAGGCAATGACAGGAACTCAGGCTTGATAATTCTTCTACATTTTGTTCTTGCTAGACATTAGTAGTAGAATTCAGTCTTTATTATGCTGTTACAATTGTTGTTGGTACAATCTTACAAGTGAGCAGTCTCATTTTTTGTGTGACAGAATTTTATGGGATGTTTAGTGTATACAGAGAAATCAGTGATATTTTTGTCCCTTGCTTGTTTAACATTTTGTGCACTACGCTTGGTTCCTTCGTTTAAGTTATGACGCAGTTTGTTTTGCCTTTGATTTGTGTGAAAAGATTAGTTTGTAACTAAATTCTGCTGAATGTTGGAACGGAACATGAACTCAAAGAGAAAACATTTCATAATCCAGGTATATAATTTTTGGTTCTACAAATAAATATCAGGAAGACTCTTCACTGTTATTCTTGTTACACATTTGTCTTGTTTCTCTATGTTCTTTACATCCTCAGGTTTCCACTTAAATATGTGCATCAAATCGTAGTAATTGGCTCTTACACTTATAAGCAGATGAGGCTATGAGACCAGCATGCAGGAAAATAACTGAACACCTAATCTTTTATCGAACTTTTGTGATTTTTGGGCTTATCAAAAAGTGTTATTATGCATGCAGCATCCAATCATTCTTTGCAACAGTTAAGCAATTATTTGCATGTTTTCGGTAATACTTTCTATCAAACGCAAACATTGTTGCAAATTACTAGTTTTCATATAATCAATACAATTTCAGTCTATCTTGCATATATAATTGTTAAATGCTAGCCGATCCAAAAGTCTAAGTGTAAAAGTAAGCCAATAAAGTTATGTTCAAGGAGTCACATTTAAGAGTAGTGCAAATAAAAATAGATCGTTAGAAGGCAATGAGTACAAGGCAGCTATCTCCGACGTTCAAGTAGGCTCTGACCGAGAGTAACAGTGAACTCTTCCTACTTGACACACCACCCTTAATACTCTACTAGTCCAATCTGATAGCAACTTATACGAAAGTGGAAAAGTGAGGTTTACCATTGGCTCACATGCGCCACTAATGTATCTTGGGGTCGTACATTTTCATGACACAGCCAGTATGTGGAGGGGAGACTTGCACTCGAAAAGGTGATGAGACGTCTCTCCCAGATCATGTAGCCGGACTCTGCGGGTGAGAAAGTAGAATATGGATGAGACTCGCACACACGTTAATAACTCCGTACTATATATTTGTACCAGACTACCACCCAAATATCATAGGACAATTTTTTCTAGTTTTAGGCTTTTAGCCTAACTATGGGAACCAGAAATGTAATATACTCTTTTCATGTGTACACCACTTAAATATGAAAAACAAAATCAAGTCGACAACAGAGACGTAAAGCCACAGTTTCTGCTCAGAACTTTGGATCAGACGAGCACTAATAAGGTATACATGAATTTGTCATAAAACCATATGCAAAAATCTCTGTCTTAACATCAATAATTATATTTACATCAATTGTTCTTTGCAAGCAGTGACTTTATTGAAACTAGTATTCCAACTAAACTTTGCTGTTTGATACTGATGTAGATTGTATTGAACGATATAAGTAATCCCGCAGTTTGACTAATTAAACTAGATTGCCTTAATTCAATTTGGCCACTTTTTCCGGATTAAATTCTTGTGAACATTCACTTAATACAGAGTAATACTTTTGGTACTTGCTTCACATTTTAATTCAGACACCTTGCTCTAATTATCCATGAACGAGGAAGGAGTTATTTATATCCATTGCTAGCGAGATAGCACCAACTGATGCACGATGAAAGCACAAAGTGTAGCTCATAATTAAGTTAAAGGTGGCGCACTATATCTTTTGGGTCCCAAGAACACTCAAGCCATTTCAAATTTGCTTTCTTATTATACGTCTATTCGAGATCCATAAGAACGATACCACCTTCATATCATTCATAGCGTGTCTTCTCTCAACACTTTCAAGTTATCATTAATTTCAGCACAAACAAGCAATAAGCCAAACGCAATAAGCTAACGAGGAGTAGCATATACGTGTTTATTTTGTTCAATAGAAACCATAAATCTGCATTTATCGTGCATAACCAGCTTCTTTCTCAGCAAGGATCAAAATTACTCATTTCTATTTTTACTTTGACCCCTAAATTTATTATTAGTATTATTTTTTGTTATTTATTTAACCTCGTCGCAACACGGATAACCATGCCTTGTCTAACATTTATCAAGTTTTTAGAAGAAATTAAGACTGTCACCGTTCACCGAATAAATTGTAGATTGTTTATATATTGAAACTAGTCAATTACTAGCGTATGGCTGCGACGATGTATAGTAACGTCAGTTTGTGTGTAATTTTTCTTATGCGTACATGAGCGTGTAGTAAATGAGACTGAAAAAAGTTAGTGATTTAAAATGTAATTAATTAGTTAAATATTCAATAGATTATATTGTGTTTTATAGCAAGGGTATTTCAATCTAACAACATTACTTATTATTGTTATTATTATTATTATTATTATTTTAACTTTTTTTATGTTTTAAACAAATATGGGTTTTTATATTATTATTATATAAATTAAATAAAATGTTATCTACTTATTTCCATGAGAAAAATCAAATAAATAAAAGACAGGCTAGAAAATGATGGACATTTTGTTTTAAAAAAGACCATTGACTTTATCAATCATTTTTCACTATACAATTTGTTAGATCTATTACAAGTTACAACTTACAACTTCACCTAATCAAAAATCCTCCATCATTCGTAAATTGTGATCACTAATGGATTCACCTCCTTCACCAACACATCCACGAAACGTTTCTTACACCTCCCAATACACCGAAACCCACTCTAACAACCCACACTCATACTCAGACGCGTATGGAGCTCGACCAAATTCACGTGTGGAAGACCAACAACAGCGTACTTGGATGGGTCACACCGATGAACACAAACCAGCACCCGAGATCGCAGACGTTGCTGGAAACCGGGTCACTTCATATCACGATGAACCTGGATATGTGATCAACCGTAGCCTTGGGCAAGTTTCGGTGAATGATCAAGAACGTGCTAAGCCGTTTTCGGTAGGAGAAATGGCTGGTAACAGACCCAAGTCTGAATATGACAACGACTCTACATATGTACACGTGAAACCTCCTCCTTCGCAAGGTGAAGTTCGTGAATTCAATAGAAGCTACGAAGATAATAAATATGATGATGATGATGATGTTTGTCAAGGTCCACCACCTATAAGTTTGAATGGTGATCATTATGGTAGGAATCTTTAATAATGTTTTGTATTCATTTTTCATGAGTTCTTCAGATCTCCATGTGTGGACTGTGATCCATTTTCTGTACGTTGGACTTTGGAAATAAACGCAGGTCATGTTGCGCATTGACTTTGAATAAGATGTTTTTGTTTTTTGTTAAATTGTTTAACGTTAATATAAACTTTGATATTTTACATTAGGGGTAATAATGTTTTTTTTGCTATTTTAATGTCCATGATTCTGTGGTGTTTTGTGGTTAAAAAATTGTTCGAAAGTATCAAAGACAAAAGATTTATATGTATCAAATCTAGCAAAAACACGATCTTTGGTTCGCTTTTTGGTGAAAATGTGTTCAAAAATGCTACCGTTCATAAAACTCGGTAAATTGAATTTTACCGAGATTTAAATCTCAGTAAAAGTACATGTGGTAGTGATCCGGGCATTTAGGACATATAACTCGGTAGATTTTATTGAGTTTGACCATTTACCGAGTTTGACCAAACCATATATCGAGTTCTTAACTCTAGTATTTACCGAGTTTTGACCATGTCCAATCCACCGAGATTTGATCTCAGACTTTTATGTCCTCCTTGGTCTGTATTGAAAGTAAAAGAAAGAACCGTACGAGAAATGAAATAACAACGATAACCTCAATATTTTGCCCTACCACATCTCTTAACTACAAAGAGTCAACAAATTCAACAATAAGTGAAATACAACCCATATCCAAACTACAACAAAAACCATCCCCCTTCAATTACAAACAACTATATCCTACACCTCAAATCACTTCCCATCTCACATGAACAATTTCGAATAAACAAACACCTCATTACCCATCCCAACACACAAACGACTCAAGAACTTAAATGAAGACAAGATCTCAGTTTTGTGTTTTAAAATGAGTATAACAAATCTTTAAACATTTAAACACAAACTCATCATAAATCTTATGCAAAAACACAAACCAATACACCTTACCTGAGACCTCATATGAGATCTTGAAGCTGATATGAGACAAAACATAACGGGTAACTTGCATGTTCGAGCAACAGAAAAAAAGAACGAATAAATGGAGTGATAAGGTTAGAGAGAGTAAAGTTGTGACTGCAAGTGAAATGAGATGGTGGCAGGCGGATGTAGTTAGGAGTGTTTTGGGGGAAGTATGAGTAAATCTAGTGTAGTGAAGATATTTATACCCGATTTATTAGGGTTTGTTTTGCTAAAGATGATGGTTTAAACCATAAGTGTGATTGGAGTTGTTTGTTTAGGGCCGGATTTTGTTATAAATTTGGTTATAGTTGGACTTACGAATTTTACGAGTTGATTATTTCACGGCTAGATATGGTATTTTAATGACAAAGTGACTACATGGTTTTTGTTATGTATTGCTTATTTATGTTTGAAATACTTATCTCATCTTCATTTCTTCTCTCCTCTCGCACGAAGATGACTTATTTGGGCATATATGATAGTGATGAAGACTTGTCTATCTAGTTATTCTTGGGATTCTTTCTTCCTATACCTACAAGGTAGTTATCACATTAAGGAGTTACATTGTAGTGCTTAGTGTCTCACATAGTTAATGATAGGTCAAAAGGCTTTGTGCACCTAATACTTTAAGTATAGTTTCTTAGTCACAAGTATCGTACAAGATTAAGTAACTAGTTTGGGTTATTTTACTTCATTATCAAGTTCGTTATATCGTGTTTTCTCCATATATAGTCACTACATATAGCCGATTGAATTGATAAGGGGGTTTAAAATGAGATTGATTAGAGGAAATAGTAAAGAGAGTTTTTATCAACATCTTTTTACATGGTAGTGCTTATGCATACACGAGCTTTTATGATGCTTCCAGGTTGTTTAATTATGTGATACGGGTTATTGTAAACCAACAAAAAGTTTTGCAATCCTCTTAGGTAGTATACCTAACCATTGCAGTGTAGTATAGGCAAGACACGGGAGATTGATCATTCTCTAGAGAAATAGTGTATGTGAAGGCCGAAATGTATGTCGAGATAGGTATAAAGGTGTTGGATTTTGTTTTTTTTTTTCTTTTTTTTTTTTTAAATATTTCTTTAGAAAGCAAATTAAAAACTCAGGGTTTGAAGAGTAGACGTTTTAGCTATAAATTAACTAAAACTATTTATACTATAATTAAACTAATTAACAAGAAAAGTAAAAGTAGTAACTCTTATGATAAGAAGATGTGTTCACTTAGATATCCTTACTCCCTAGTTATCTCATATTGATTAGTCGAATTGTCACGTTCTTGTTGTAATTTAAAGCGTTGTATTCCTTTTTATTGGTCTTAGGGAGGTGTCGAATTCCCTAACTGTATGAACGTATAAGTCTCCCCTAGAAAAGCTTAAAGTCTATTAAGTCTCATAGCATCTACAAGCTGCAATTCATGCAATAAATACAATGAGAAAAACCACTAGTGCACTCTACGGTTGCGTTTATAAGATGGACAAGCTAGTACATATAAGAGTTAAGCATGTTTTCTTATTCTAACGCGAGACAATCAATTAAACAAGAGACGACAATCAATAATCAATAACTAGGTTTTATTAAATCTAAGCAAACACTAATTAATTTAGCCTAGCATATTAAAGTGAAGAAAAGAAAAGCATATAATCAAAAAACACATAGACAAATTGAATGATTAAGAATAAATCACTTATCTTCAATAGAACATGGATAAAGTGGTTGTAAAAAGCCTTACAAAAGCTGCAAATTCGTCTCGGGTTTTACCTCTCCAAGTGTTACATTGAATAATGGAAAATATAGGAAAAATATATAGGATTACAGGTGAAACGGCGTCACTTGCAAACTGTGAGGCTGTCAGCCTGCCGTCATTAGGGTTTCATCTTAGCTTAATCGCCGTTGTGATACCGTCGCTCTATGGTTGTGACGCCGCATATGGTGCATGACGTCGTCGGCCTTTAAAACATTTGAGTCGTCGCTTGTTAACTTTACACTGAATCTTGGTCTTCAAATACAAGTGACGGCGTCGCCTTGTGAAGCGTGACGCCGTACGAGTCTCTTTTCTGACAGATTCGCGACTTGGTCGTTTTTCTTCATTTCTTCGCCCAAAATAGCCATAAATGTGCCAGTTTTCATATATCTCGTCCCAAGTACCTAAAATGAAAAAAGAAACGATTTAGGGCAATATTTGATCAAATACATATGACTTTTGGGACTAAATGATCCCTTAAAAAGGTTTCAAATAAATCCTTATCATTATGGGATGTACACAAATTTATGATGATTCTGAAAGACCGTCACCGTCATGGAGGGATAAGTGTTTACATTGGGATTTATTTTGGTAACTGGGATGCATTATGAGTGAGTTGATAACGTTGGTCTTAAGCTCCCCGAACGTATAACCATCGTAAAGGCTTGAAGAAATTACAGTTTACAGTCTACTTCATTTTCCGTTGTGTGATAGAAGACTGAAGACATTTGAAGAAATCAGAAGGTAACTTCTTCAGCGTCAAGTTACGAATAAGAAGGGTTGTCGGTTTGGGATAGAGGTTTACAATTCTGTCTATTTTGATTCTGTGTTATTTTGCAACATTTTTCAAAAAAACATAAAAGACCAAAAAAAAAAAAAAAAAAAAAAAAAAAATAAAAAAAAATAAAATAAAAGAAGACACATTAATTGGGAGGGAGTAATAACCTAATTAGATCATTATAGTGGTTTGTCTTCAAGAATTTTGCAAAAGAAGTTCAAAGCAAAAGATTGATGTCGAGATATCTTCAGTATAGAGAACTTCAGTGTCATTTGAAGACTACTGCAAGCAGAAAAGATGAAAAGTTGGGACTTTCAAGTTGAAGTAATGAGCTTGAAGATGTCCTCAGTGTCGTTGCACTTACTTAGTTATTATTTCTACTTGTATGGAACGTTGTAAGCAATTACCATATGTCATCAGCTGGAGGAAGTTTGTTAACTTTTGAGCTAACGACATTATCAGAATTGCATTAGTTAACTAGTGTGCGAATAGCCCAGGGACTACTATTTCCATATAGATATGGTTAACATTTGCATCACCTATGAATACCCCTCTAGTCTCTCCTAGAGGGGTATGCTTGAGTATTGCACAAGGTCATATTTTCATATCAATAAACCATTTTACTTTCCACCCTCTCTCTCTTCTCTCTCTCTCTCGAATCAGTCTTGAAGTTCATCTTGTTTCATTTCCCTCGACCCCCGAACCACAATAATCATCTAATATGTGTTATATTCGATCCTACAGCTAGTGATTCGCAACCATCTTAAACTATCTCAATCCTATCGTGTAGATCGCCAGTTATCGTACAATTCAACTCCTTTCAATCATCTTCTAAAATTGGATACAAAGCATGTAAAAAATGAGCTTAAATCAAAGAGAATGATGTGTGTTAATATGATAATTTCTAGCCTTTAAAATATGGTCAAATTCAAGCAATGTGGACTATGGGGAGGACGTACGACTGATCAGAAAGAGAAAAAGTGAAAAATATACAAATTAGAGGCTTTTTTATTTTATTTTATTTCTTATTTTTTTAAGCATGCTTATGGAAGACATCCCTTTTTGTGTTATTATGAAACTCGCATTAGTTTTCATAATATTGAATTGAGAGAATTGCAAAAATCGTCCCTAAAGTTTGGCCAAATTGCACGTTTCATCCTTATAGTTTGGAAAGTGCAAGGATCGTCCTTGTGGAGAAAACTTTGGTGCAAATATCATCCCCACAGGGACGATACTTGAACAAAGGTTTCTCCCAAAAGGACGATACTTGCACCAAAGGTTTCCCCACAGGGACGATCCTTGCACTTTTCAAACTTTAGGGATGAAACGTGCAATTTGACCAAACTTTAAGGATGATTTTTGCAATTCTCTCTATTAAATTGGTGCTATAAATAGTAACCCACCAAGCTTATATGTTAATTTTAAAACTATTTTTCTATTGATATGATATTGGGTTTCTGCCCCCAACAATATAGGGTAAAGATCCAGTGAGAAGAAACTTAAAATGAGAAGAATAAGAAATAACCATAACCTCGTATTTGAGATGCATCGACTTGAATTAGATGCATCTCTATTCATTTAGATGCATCACAATTAGTTTCGAAAGTGATTTTGAAGTGAAAACGTTGCAAAGTAGTAGTAACAACAAATTTGACCCGCAAAAGACGAAAAAGTACACAGGGTTCATCTAATTTGATGAAATGCATCTAATATATGTACATGCATATAATTTTTTGCTAAAAAAATATATTATGATGAATCTAAAAGATTAGGGATGCATCTAATTCAAATTGATGCATCTTTAATATGTTGTTATAATTATTTCTCATTCTTCTTATTTTAAAAATTCTTCTTATTTGATCATTAGTCCAACAATATATACGTTAACAAATTTGGCCCTTTAATTTTGATTCTTTAATTTATTAGATTTTATAAACTATTTTTTAGTTTTATCTTGAAAGGTTTTTAATTCTAAATAGATTTTATAAAGTTGCCATTGATCGTAAATTATTTATATTTAGAATTAAGATTAAAATTAAATTTTAAAATTAAAATTTATCAACTAATATTCATGAAACAAATCAAAGAAATAAAAGACAAGCTAGAAAACTCGGACACTTTGTTTAAAAAAGGTAATATTATTGGTACCTTATACCTTTTCTGCTCCTTGTATGTACTTTATTGACAATACAATTTTTTTTTTTTTTTTTTTTTTTTTTTTTTTTTTTTTTTTTTTGGCTTTTCAAACTATATATATATATATATATATATATATATATATATATATATATATATATATATATATATATATATATTGGTGTTTTATCCACTTTATCAACATTACAAGACAGTCTTTTTATGATTTCTGCTCCGTATAGGTTATAGTTTACTGCTTTTAATTTATCAAACTTTATATTTTTATCTCCATACTTTTTATTTCGTAATATTATAATAAAAACAGAATAATGAAAATAAAAAAGAATTATTATTATTAGAAGAAAAAAAAAATGATGTTTTCAATCATTTTATGAGCACCAATAACCAATCCTTAAAGAAAGACCATTGACTTCATTAATCCACTTGACCACTTGTTTTTACATCAAATGATTTGTTCCTTCCCACGACTCTTTCCCAATTCTTATCATTCGTAAATTGTGATCAGTAATGGATTCACCTCCTTCACCAACACATCCACGAAACGATTCTTACACCTTCGAATACACCGAAACCCGCTCTAACCCACACTCATACTCAGACGCGTTTGGAACTCGACCAAATTCAGTTTCGGAAGACCAACAACACCGTACTCTAAAGGGTCACACCGATGCACACAAACCAGCACCAGAACTCATAGACTTTGCTGGAGACCGAGCCAATTCATATACTCCGTAATAATGAACCTGGAAACATCACACGTAGCCTTGGGCCAGTTTTCGTGAATCAAGAAAGTACTAGGCCGCTTTCGATGGGAGATTTAGCTGGTGGGAGACCAAAGTCTGAATACGACAACAACGATTATATAAATGAAAAGGAGAAGCTTCCTTCACATAGTGACATCCGTCAACCGGTTCAAAGTTACGGAAATGATGATGATGGTGAGGATGATGATCAAGGTCTTGCACCTATAAGTTTAAATGGTGATCACTATGGTATGCACTAGCTAGCTAGTAGTGATATTGAATATTGATTCAAGTTGTGATGCATCTTTAATCATATTTTGTATTCATTTTTCACAAGTTCTTCAGATCTCTCTATGTGAATTTTCATCCATTTTCTGTACGTTGACTTTGGAAATAAACGCAGGTCATGTTACGCCTTGACTTTGAATGTGAACTTTTTTTTTTTTTTTTTTTTTTTTTTTTTTTTTTTTGTTGTTGTTGTTGTTGTTGTTGTTGTTGTTGTTTAACTAAAACATAAACTTTGATATTCTAGATCAATGTCTTTTTGATGATATGTTAGCTAGAACTTTATTCTTGTTTTTTCCGGATTTAAAAGTTTTTTTAGCACACAAGTTGTTGTTTAATTGACATAAGTTTTGTTCAACAAAGATGGGGAAAAAAAATTCAAATATGAAAGGAACTAATCATACCAATTAATCAAAATTAAATGTCTTATAAACCGTTATTCGTTAAATAAAATTAATTACATCACCATGTCGCGCATAAAATATCTTTCATTTGAGAGGCACTCCTATATATTTTTGTCTAACTTTTTGTTAAGTTATATATATATATATTTTTTTTTTTTTCTGTCTTGGAATTTATGTACTGAAAAATCACGCATGATTTATAATTTGAAAAATCAATTAATCACTTGTGATTTGGAAAATCACAAGTGATTTCTAAAAGAGAAAATTACCAAAAAAGTAGAAAAATCCAAGCTTGATCCACTATATAGTTATTGTCAAATTTTTTTTCTTCTAAAATAGTCATGCTCAATTGCTTGACTTAATTCAAATTTTGACACGTGTCATTTTTTTGGCTGCTCAACAGCTCGACTTTGACTGCTTAACTTCTCGACTCTACCCAATTTTTGACACGTGCCATTCTTTTGTACTTTTTCCGAAACAAAAGTATAAAGGAATGACACGTGTCAAAATTTTAGTGGAGTCGAACAGTTGAGCAATCGAGCATTACCAAAATGGAAAAAGGGTACTAAAAGTGTCTACATAGTAGATCAAGCTTGGATTTTTCTACCTTTTTGATAATTTTCTCTTTCTAAAATCACTTTGAACTTTAAAACATACATCACATAAATCATATCTAATTTTGTATTGTGGAATATTTAATAAAAATAGAAAAACGAAAAAAAGAAGTTGTTAAAATTATATTGAGGTGACAATCTATTAAAAGATAAAAAAAAAAGTGTATTTTGTGAGGCTTAATAAGTTACTGTTTGCAAAATATTTTATTTTTAATAAAAATAAATGAAGTGAATTTCATTTTTTGTTTTGATGAGAAAATAAATACAGTAAAACCTCTATAAATTAATAGTGTTAGGATAGGAATATTTTATAAATTTAGTAAGATATTATTATATCGATAAATTAATAACTTATAAATCTAAAGAGTTTTTACATATGGTCTTTAAATTTTCAAGTGTAATATATTAATTACAGTGTATACTCATTAGAGATGAAAATAAATTTGAAAAACAAGTTCCAATTAGAATTTTATGAATTCATATTCACACCTTATGAAAATAACGTTAACACTTTTTGTTGCAATACGAGAAGATAACACACTAATATTTTAATGCAATAAAGAAATTTTGTGATAAACTCAATATAGATTTGAAGTTTAACAAAAAATAACAGATGACAATTAATTCAGTTTTTACTAAAAAATATTTGGATTTTGAAGTGTATATCTCACACACACATATAAATACACAGGGACGGAGCTAGGAATTTGCGTTAAGGGGGCCCTCAATTTTTCTTTCCCGATAGTAACATATACTTCGTAATTTATTGTTTTAGAAGCTAGATTGAAGTTTGAATCGTGCAACATACGGGTTCAATGATATTTTTTGGTAGTAATATACAATTATTTGATAGTCAAGAAAATGAACAAAATGAGCAAACGTTGACCCAAATGGTAGCTAATATAGTTTAATCATAATAGGAACTAAAGTTTAGGTTTTTTTTTTTTTTTTTTTTTTTTTTTTTTTTTTTTTTTTTTTCTTTCTCTTTTTCTGTTTTACAAAAGAGGTTCAATGATTATATTTTATGTATAACTAAAATGATAAATTACAAACTTGAGTGTTTAAATTGAAATTGTTACTAAAAGTACACACCACTAATTCATTAAAAAAATCAATATGAGACTTATTTTTTATTGCATTACACGTAATATGTCACCTCATTGTCCATTCATTGCCCAGTAATTCATTATCAGTCATGTCATCACATGTCATCACTTTATATATATATATATATATATATATATATATATATATATATATATATATATATATTGTAATATATATTTTTTATTTTTATTTTTTTGTAAAATTCAGTATTTGTCATGAAATTCTGGAATTTTATTAAAAAATAGGACATAGCAAGATTCGAACCTTGGGCTTTGCTACCACAACTAAACACCTCAACCAATGGATCACTCCACAAGTTGTGACTAATAATTAAAAACAAATATATCATGCCTAAAACATATCATACAATATCCATTCATTAATCACTGCAAAATCTTAAAAACATTCATATCAGACGATTGTCACAAAACCCTAACATCAAGATGTCTGTTGCAAAAGAAAGGGCAACCTTCTACAACCCTATTCCGCAACCCTAGAACACAACAACAATCAAATTATCATGTTTGTCTTGAATTTCTTCATCATAGGTTTGCAAGAAAACATTGATGTTCAAGGTTTTTTTAGGCTACTCCATTGAGAAACTTGAAACTAACAATTTGCAAAACTAAATTGAAATTTTCATCTAACATTCAGCATGTATTCGTCAGTCGTTCATCATGTATTTTCATAGTAACAATAACATCTCACTCACAATATATATATATATATATATATATATATATATATATATATAATTTATAATATTATTATTTATTAAATAATAAATAATAATAATAATAATAATAATAATAATAATAATAATAATATAATAATAAAATATTAATATTATTAATAAAATATTAATAATAATAAAATAATATTATTATTATTTATTAAATAATAAATAATATAATAATTAAAATAATATTATTAATAATAAAAGTAATATAATAATAATAATAATAATTATAATTATAATAAAAATAATAATATAATATAATATAATAATAATTATAAATAAATAATGTTTTTTATTAATAATAATAATATAAAATAATAATAATAATAAAATATTAACATTATTTATAAAATAATAATAACAATAATAATAATAATAATAATAATAATAATAAAATATTATTATTATTTATTAAATAATAAATAATTTAATAATATTATTATTTATGAAAAAATAAATAATATAATAATAAAAATAATATTAATAGTAATAAAATATTATTAATAATAAAAGTAATATGATAATAATATTAGTAGTAGTAGTAGTAGTAATAATAATAATAATAATAATAATAATAATAATAATAATAATAATAATAATAATAATAATAATAATAATAATAATAATAATAATAATAATAATCCGGTTCTCTCCCTCTCTCTAGGGGAGATTATGGCCGATCCATCATCTTGATCTCATGGGATCATCTTGATCTCAATCCATCATCTTTCATTCAACATCTTCCGTTGAATATCACAGGTTCCTTTTTCAATCTCGTTTTGTTTTTTTTAGGGTTCCGATCTGCCTACTCAGTTCCTTCTCTTGGGTTTCGTTTTGGGAACCTTATGTAATTGGTCTTTGGCTCCCTGGTCGCTTGTGGTGGATCTCCTTGCAACCTCTTGTTTGCTTGTGGTTCGGTTATCAAGCCTCTTTGTGGGAGGTACAGATTTGTCGTCTGTTTGGGCTGTGTGGACAGGTTTGGTTAGGGTTTGTTTATCTTGCTTCATGGGTTTCTACATGGTTTCTGTGATCAGTTATGCTTTGGTGGGTGGTGCATGATAATTCTTTAACAGTGAGGGCAGTGCATGGTTATTCAGTGCTAGTGTTTTGCGAATAGGGTTTCTGCTACAGTACTGATTATTGTGGGGTATTTAGGAACCGTGTGAACAGCTTTTGGGCTTGGTTATTTAGCATTTGTGTTCCTGCTACAGTAACAGTTGTGGTGGATTTCAGAAATAGTTTGTGAACATGCTACAGTGCTGCTGCTACAGTTGCCATACAGTTTTGTGAAGCAAGTTTCTGTTTTCGTATTTTCGTTTAGAGTTTATTTGGCTTTTATTTTTGGTGTTTAGTTGGTGCTATTTTCCTATGCCTATTGTGAGATTCCATTGTCCTTTCGCGGGTCTTAGTGGGTGTCGTGATGGGGGTGGAAACGGGCTTACCAAGACTTATTTGATCACACATCTTCGCGATCGACACTTCAATGGGGAGGCGCGAGCTATCACTAGACATGCTCTTGTGTCAGATTTGGTTGTTTTTGAAAGGGCTGAGGTTACTCTTAAGCGTATGGGATTGTGGTTATGTGGTGGTTGTTTCAAAACGCATACTTTCCGGGCTAAGTGTCGACATGGTGGGGGGTCTGATTTTGTGTCACATCATGATTGTGGTGATGGTGTTGTTCGGTTCGTGTTGCATGATTTCACCAAACCTCATGCCCCTTCTCATGTTGCTCTTGTTGAGGATTTGGTTTCTGACGAGTTTGGTGGTTTTGATTTACATCTCCTCGATACTCTACTTTCTAAGGGGTTGCGTACTGTCAAATCCATCCCTCCTAAGTGTCGTTTGGGGTTTTCTCGGGTTTTGAAAGGAGCCCTTGATAAGGTGGTTTGTTCGCCTAATGACATTTCTTGTTGGGTTGGTTTGTTAGTCTTGCCTCTTTGTTTGCTTAAAACCTTTTGCCCAAGGAGTAATCAAGAGTGCAGGTATGTTACCAAATGTCAACGACAGGAAGAGTATATTGTTAATGCCATTTCATCTTGGGGCACACCTGGTGGTAGTTTACAAGTTGTGCATGAGGTTTTAGCCGACCCCCCCCCCCCTTTATGGTCTAATATTGATGAGGAAAACCTGGACTTGGGTGACCGTAATATCAAACAGTGTAAGAGGAAGATTTGTGATGGCCATTATACTGTTGATGTTAGAGTTCTTCTTCTTCGGGTATTGCGGTTTATGATGATACTACTCTCGCGGATCTAAAAGCTAAGAACCCTTTTCAATCTGCCCCTCATTTACCAGATATACCTATTGATCATCATCACCTTTTGGCATCTCCTGCTATGGTTCTTGATATGATTAAGAGTTTCCCTCATGGTACTTCTTGTGGAAGGGATGGTTTGCATGCTCAACACCTTTTGGATTGTTTAAACGGTGCTTCTGTTGCCATATCTGAGTTAGTCGCTTCTATCACCCAGGTGGTGAACCTTTTTCTTGCGGGTAAATGCCCAAGGGTGTTAGGAGAGTATGTTGCTAGTGCTCCTCTCACGCCCTTGGTTAAACCAGGAGGGCGGATCCGTCCTATCGCTATTGGGGCTGTTTGGAGGCGTTTAGTCTCCAAGGTTTGTGCTTCTATGATTGGCCATTCTTTGGATGGTTATTTTGACGGTTTGCAATTTGGTGTGGGTGTTTCGGGAGGTTGGGAGGCAATCCTTCATGCTGTGAATCATTTGATTGAAGACCGTGGTGGTGATGTGGGTTTATCTATGTTGTTGGTGGACTTTAAAAACGCTTTCAATATGGTGGATCGTGCGGTTATGTTACGAGAAGTTCGCCTTCGTGTTCTGGCTATTTCACGTTGGGTGGAATTCTGTTACTCCAGTCCTGCTAGATTATATTATGGTGAGCATACTTTATGGTCGCACCAAGGGGTGCAACAGGGTGATCCGCTTGGGCCTTTTCTTTTTGCTTTAGTTTTACATCCCTTGGCATGTAAGATTCGAGACTCCTTCACTCTTTCTCTTCAGGCTTGGTATCTTGATGATGGTACTATTATTGGGGATACTTTGGTTGTGGGGAAGGTTTTGGAGTTGATTATGATGGATGGACCTAGTTGTGGTTTACACCTCAATGTTGATAAAACTGAGGTCTTTTGGCGGAAGGAAGACCCCAAGAGCAGGTATGTTGGCGTTTTTCCCCCTAATATTTCTCGACCTTCGCATGGTGTTAAATTATTAGGGGGCCCCGCCAGTGTGGATTTTGAGTTTAGTAGTAAGCTTGTTATGAAAAGGGTTGCTAAAACTATTGAGCTTATGGATGCTGTTGCTAAGCTTAATGATCCCCAGTGTGAGTTGTTGCTACTGCGTGCATGTGCCGGTATTTCCAAGTTGTATTTTTCTATGCGCACATGTCCTCCTCGGGTCTTTGAGAGTGCTCAGGTTTCTTTTGATGCAGCACTTCGCTCTTCTTTGGAACATATTGTCACTGCTTCTGGACCTGGGTTTGGTGATTGGCAATGGAGACTCGCCACCCTACCTTTTGCTCTCGGGGGACTTGGTGTGTATTCTGCAGGTGATGTCTTGAACTATGCCTTCCTTGCTTCTAGACTTCAATCTGTCATCTTGCAGACTAAGCTTCTCCGTAGTTCTGGTATTGTGTCTACTGGTCCCTCTTTTGATGATTCATTGTGTACTTTTAATGTGAATATGGATATTGACCTTATGAGTAACCCTAGTGAGATCGCTGCCCCCAAACTTATGAAGAAATTGGCAGATATACATTTCGTACGTGTTGCCCAAACGGTTGAATCCACTTTCCATTTATCCTCTAGACAGATGGCTTTATGGAACTCATTGAAAGAGGATTATACGTCAGATTGGCTTAGGGTGGAACCGATATCTGGGTTGGGACAGACTATGAATGCCAGGACTTACTGATGTGTTTTGTGTTATCGGTTGGGTGTTCCTCTTTTTACTATCCAGATGCCATGTTCAGCTTGTTCTAAGGTTTTTCCTGGAGATATTTTTGGAGATCATGTTGTATCGTGCGCAGGCTTAGTTGGTATTAAACATCGGCACAATGTTGTGCGTGATATTCTTGTTGATATATGTTCTCGGTCTGGAGTTTCAGTTCGTAAAGAGGTAGATATTGGGCTTCGTGGAGAGAGGGACAAAACCTTACGTCCGGCCGATATGTTACTTTATTCTTGGGATGGTGGCCTTGATGTTTATGTTGATCTTACAGGATCATCACCTTTGACGCGTTTGTGTACGGTTGATTTTATGCCCGGTCGGGCGGTTATTGAGGCCGCACAACGTAAACGTGTCAAGTACGCAGCTAAATGCGCTGATATCGGATATGGGTTCCTCCCCTTTTCATTTTCTTCTTTTAGAGAACTTGAAAAGGATGCAGTGACTTTATTAAAGCGCATTAGACGATTCTCTATGACTCAAGACATTGGAGCACGTGCTGCTCCACATATTCTTAGTAGGATTGATTTTGCTGTAGCTAGAGGTGTGGGGGCTCAGTTAATATCTCGGCTCCCCACTAATTTCTTGTAAAATCCTATTTGTTTTTCAATAAAGTGACGATTATAATAAAAAAATAAAATAAAATAATAATAATAATAATAATAATAATAATAATAATAATAATAATAATAATAATAATAATAATAATAATAATAATAATAATAATAATAATTTTTTAATACTAATAATAATAATAAATATTTTTTAATACTAATAATAATAATAAATATTTTTTAATAATAATATTAATAATATTTTGTAAATACTGATGTTGTGAATTATAAAATACTGAATTACAACGTAATTCAAAACTTTCCACCCAACTTGCTATGTAATTTGAATTCCCTCCCTTGATATAATTGGAATGATTAAATTACAATTACATTTCGAACCAAACAATATACGTAATGTAATTTGAGTTACAATTACATCTATTATGCAAATCAAACACACTACGAAATATATACCCCCGAACCACCTTTATTCACAATAAAGACTTACTACATAATAATAATAATAATAATAATAATAATAATAATAATAATAATAATAATAATAATAATAATAATAATAATAATAATAATAATAATAATAATAATAATAATAATTGGTAATCAACTCACCAAGATGTTGACTGTTCCATTAAGAGTTGGCTAGTCCAGAAGCAAACGACTTTTGGTAAAGACTAATCAAATCCGTTGACAGCTGGTGGTTTGCTCAAAACCCCACGGTTATCAGGTGTGCCACAGTTCTAACACCTGGCTACTCCAGAAGTGATGGCTTTTGGTAAAGAGATTTTCAAATCCATCAAGTTTTTCACAAAAGATTGCTAGGGACTAGCAATACTCAAGTGTGGGGGATTGATGAGTGTGTAAATACTCATCATTTTTACCGTATTTTAACTGCCAAAACACGAGAAAATACTCAAGAATGCATCAAAATAATGAAAATATCCCAAAGATCGTGTTTTGTATGTTTCAAATGCAAAATGATCAAAAACAAACGAAAAACAAACAAAGTTTGCAAAATTGGCAGTTTCAGTCCCCTAACTTTCAAAAATTATCAAAACTAGTCCCTAAGCGTTTATTTCAAATGAAAAGTCAACCCAAGTTTCTTAAAACTCAAAAGAAGTCAAAAATGATCTTTGAGTAAAAAGCTTTCAAAAATGAACGAGTTCAATCCTTGAAGTGAGAATTTTGGAAATTGTACAATTTTGGTCCCTACATTTTGGAAAATGACAAAAGTGATCCCCGGGAATTATTCTTTGAAGAAAATTGATCAAATGGTCCGTGGAAATTTTACATTTGGCAAGAATAGCCCTTGGTATTACCTCGAAGGATTGGCAGGATTAATCCCTCAAAAATTCAGATTGTACAATTTCTACCCTTGGGCTTATAAATCCATTAACCTAACAAACCCTTATTAAACCTAATTCCAACACAACCATCCCAGCCCACACCATTATACCCAAGCCAAAAATTATCCCTAAGCCCACAAATTAACCAATCCACCCCGTATTAATAAAAAACGGTCAAAGGTCAAAGAAGTCATATACGGGTCAAACACTTCTTCCCCATCCCTCCTTTTGCTCCCTGGATAAACAACCCCCACCACCATGGATACTGCAACACCCCACCTCCCCCTCAAAAGCACCCAATTCACAAACCCCAATCCCACTAAACATCCCATAATCCCTACCTAACCCCATTGACACCCTGGAAGTCCAAATCTCCACAATATTCTTTTGGCGCCAAATCCAATTTGACGAGTAGGATGAGATTTACAGCAATTCAAGTGGTGGGATTTCATCACAAGAATCAAGAAGAGCTTTTGAAACCCTAATTTTCAGAAGAAGAGCTCAGGGGATGCAAAATTCTACCTACCACTTATGTAGTATAAATAGTAGGCCATTATAAGCCATTAAGGCATCCAATTCTCTTGTATTTTTCTTTATTTAATCTTAGTTTTCAGTTGTAATGCATTTTCTTTAATTAAATTCAAGTTTCACTCAGTTTTTAAGAAATTTCCAATTTCACTTTAATTTTCAATATTTACAAGAATGTGCTATGCAACTTAATCTATTCTGCATTTGATATCAGAAGTCCTACATTAGTTGTCTAAAAGGTTCTTTTTTTGGAAACTATTGAATCAAGAAAACTCAGAAAAGAAAAAAAAAAAAAGAGAAAGAAAGATACAAAGAAAATATAAAAAAAAGTAAAAATGGAGGGAAATGTTGATGCAGTAGAAGAAAGCAAAGGATTGGAGTTGGTTTAGAGCCTCATGCGAGGCATTTAGGTTGTTCTTGTGGTTCTTAGTTCTCAGAATCTCCTAGCTTTGGATAACAAGTAAGAGTTTGTCCATGAATTTTCATAATATGTGTTGAGTAGCTTTAAGTGGTTATTAATTGTTGAAGCTTGTTCATTTATATCCATTATAACACAGTAGAAGTATATCTGTCAGTTTTCAATAGTAGTTTGATCAATTGCTTACGAAAATTTTCAAAACAGTTTATTAAGGGGTGTTTGGTTCAAGCTTTTCTGTTGTGCTCTTGTTGTTTATTGTGGTAGTATTTGGTTCAAGAACTTCACCTAGGCCCTAATACACCTATATCTAAAGTTACTTTGGTGGTTTCAAAAGAAATAGTCAAAATCACATTCCAATCCCCTCACAGACTAGATGTTAGGATTTTAGGATATCAAAGGCTCTCATTTGCTTCAAATCTAGTAAAACTTGCTTGAAGTGGTTCTATTTAAGTTTAATAAACATCATTGAAACAACTGGGATCAATAAAATTTCAATTAAGTCAAAGTTTCCACAATTATTTTGAAAAGTCAAAGTTGCATACCCAGAATTGGGACATATTTCAAATCAATTTGTAGGATTCAATTCTTGATGAAATTAAGTAGGGTTTGTTAATTTGAATTCTTTGTCACCTTGTTAATTCATATCAAAAAGAAAAGTGGACTTTGGAAGTCATCTAATCACTAAACTTTGCCCTTGAAGTCGACTGTCTCATACAATAGTGTCCTGAACCCAGGTTTTGAAAGAAATTCAAGGGATCATATCTTGCTCAATACTGGATGAAATCCCTTGTTTCTTGTTCTTTTGAATAACCCTCTAGGTGGTTTTTAAGATTCTATTTTTAGTTTTCTAGTGAGTGCTCATATAGAGTGCTTATTAGGGACTCCTCTTGGCTTGTTTGAACACTGCAGCTGGAGTGTTCTTGTTGTCTTTTTTTTGTAATTAGTGTGGTTCTTAATTGTGTTCTTGTTGATTTTTCTTGTTGTTGTTCAACTTGCTTGTTGTTAATTGCTGTTTTTATAGTTATTAGTTGCACCCTAAGTATACTTTAGCTTATTTAGACTTTAGTTTGGGTTGGCAGTCAAACAAGAAAACACAAAGGGAAAACAAAGAAAACTTTAAAAATTTCCTTGTTGAATCTGATTTGAAAGTAGCAATCACCCCACGAATTTTTTGTTGTTAACTGTTTTCAAAAAGAGAGGGAAAGATATCAGTGGTTTGTGTTTTTGTTGGAAGAAAAAAAAAATAATTGAAAAAAAAAATAATTGGAAAAAAATTGGGTTTTGCGGGAGTCGAACCCTGGACCTCAAGCAAACAGACACACCACACCACACACGCATAACCAACTGCCCTTGGGACTTGTCTCATTAAAATCTTGGAAAATAAATTCTTTAATTAGCTTTTAGCTTAATTTGCTTAATAAGACATAAACTGCTTTTCTGGCTTATTTTTAGTGCTTATTTCAAAGTTTTTATTTTTCTTATATTTCTTTTAACTTAATAGATTTTTTAGTAAAGTTTCACAATTTTTAGAATAGTATAAGTATTTATTTCGAATTTATTTCTTTAAATTAGTAATAAACTCGTAATAAGTAGAATTTAATTTGAAAAATTAATTTTCTTTTTTCTAAAAATTTCTTTTGTCATTTAGTGCTTTAGAAAATTATTTGTAGACCCGTAGGACTTGTGTAGCTCTAAATTCATGTTTTTATTTGCGCGTTGACGTTTATTTAGAATAAACGTCACGTTTATGTGAAATTTGTGATTTTTAGGATTCCCGATACCTATTTTTGTTTCCTGTAGCATTTTAGGTTATTTTAAATAGTACTTAGCATTCCTTAGTTTAACTTTCCATTTAGGTTACGTTTATTCCATTTTCGTTCGTTAATTCGTAATTTTCGTTAATTCAATGTACAACAAAACCAAACAATCTTTCACAACCAAACATACAAGGTTTTAATCTCGATCTCACTCGAAGCTTTCCATTCACACCTCGTTGGGGTACGACCCGGGAAATCACTTCCCGGTCTCACAATTTGAATATCACTTTCACAAGTTTTGCGAGGTAATCGTTTTCCTAAATGGTTTACTCGTATTACTTTCACGTCTATTTGTCTCACGATAAATTAGACTTCACGTTTGTTGATATTTTTGATAAATTGTTTTTGCACACCAAAACACAACGAATCAAATGGCGCCGCTGCCGGGGAGGCTGTGTGTCGAAAGTCTCGATAAGGTTTAGACGATTAGTCTTGTAGAACCTTCGCAAGAAGTTACGCTTTTATAAAACTTATACAAAACCAAAAATATTTTTCTTTTGTT
>JARVZY010004158.1:0-2500 GCA_030686995.1 Artemisia argyi
CACGTAGAAATTCCGCAATTGCAATTATAGTCCTAGTTAACCCGGTGAGACTCGAATTCCCCCTGGTAGCATAGAATTACAACAGCCCTGCCAAAACCCCTGTATGGCTTCTTCTATTTCTCGATAAAGAGAAATATGACCGAGAGTGGTTCGAATATATATATAAAGAATTTCTTTTTTTATACTTCTTACTATTAG
Source organism: Artemisia argyi (assembly GCA_030686995.1). NCBI lineage: Eukaryota > Viridiplantae > Streptophyta > Magnoliopsida > Asterales > Asteraceae > Artemisia > Artemisia argyi. The sequence continues at coordinate 199 of JARVZY010004158.1, forward strand.
ATAGTGTCCATAAATCTCATAATAGGTCCCCAAAGATTCATAGTGAATTTCGATGGGAGTTTCTCTTGCAGCAATAACGCGTTGATCTAGTCGCCACCGCAGCCACAAGGGACTACCTAAATTGATGCGTTTTTGCCGATAAGCTCCAATTGCATCATAGGCATTAGAAAAAAAAGGTTCTTTTTTTTTTGTATACTTATAGTTATTATCTTCATTTTGATAGTTTATACGATTACATGGATTATACCTATTTACACAAATACCCCGACGATTTCCACTCGTTAAGAAATAGAGTCCACTAAGCATATCTTGAGTTGGTGCAGAAATGGGATCTCCAATAGTTGGAGACAAAAGATTCATATGAGAAAACATAAGTAAACGTGCCTCTGCTTGAGCCTCCAAAGATAAAGGCACATGAACAGCCATTTGATCCCCGTCAAAGTCTGCATTGAAGCCCTTACAAACTAATGGATGTAAACAAATAGCACGCCCTTCCACTAAAATGGGCAGGAATGCCTGTATGCCTAATCTATGCAGAGTAGGCGCTCTATTCAGCAATACAGGATGGTCATCCAGAATTTCCTGAAGTATTTCCCATACAATCGGTTTTTTTTTTTCGAATTTGACTTTTAGCAACTCCGATGTTCGAAGCAAGATGTTTTCTAATTAGGTCACGAATTACAAATGCCTGGAAAAGTTCTATTGCTATTTCGCGAGGCAATCCACATCGATGTAATGAAAGTGAAGGGCCCACGACAATCACTGACCGCCCTGAATAATCAACCCGTTTACCAAGCAAAGTCTCGCGAACTCTTCCTTCTTTGCCTTCAATTACATCTGAAAGAGACTTGTAAACTCTATTATGATCATCCCTCATCGGTTGTCCGCAGATTCCATTATCAAGAAGTGCATCCACGGCTTCTTGCAGCAATTTTTCCTGAGATATTATTAATTCTTCTGGCGTAGCTATACTTGTTGTTAATAGATCTGTAAGAGTATTATTCCGATAGATAATTCTTCTATAGATTTCATTAATATCCGAGGTCACTAGTTTATCCTCATCTATATGATAGATTGGTCTCAACTCAGGAGGAAGAACTGGTAATAGACGCAAAACCATCCATTTTGGTTCTATATTTGTTCGAATAAAATGCTTAGCCAATTCCATGCGTCTAAGCAAAAAATCTTTTCTTCTTCCAACTTTTCGATCTTCCCATTCATTCCCTGTGGGTTCTTCTTCCTCCAATTCTTTCCATTCTATCAATGAAGAATCTATAATACTTCGTAAATCTAGATTGGCTAATTGTTGTCTGATAGAGCCCCCCCCGGTAGACATCTCTCGATTTCGAAATGTATCGAAGCTCCGGGTAGTAAAAAAAATGGGGATCCTGTATTTCCAGGGTTGGATTTCGTATTCCAATAAACCCCGTAATCGTAAAAAAGTGGGTTTTTTATCTATGGGCCTAGCAAAATAAAAATTGGGATAGGATCTCCCCCCCTCAAAATCGGACGTGAAAGTTTCCTTTCATCCGGCTCAAGTAGGTCAAAGAAAAAGAAAGGAGTTCTCGCTTTCAAATTTCAAATTATATAAAACTCCAAAAAGATCTACTCCTTACTCAAGTTTCCAGTGAAGACCAAGCAAAACTTCATTTATTCCGTCTTCTTTATTATTTTTATTTAGATTTTATGAATTCCTTAATTCAATTATGCCATAAATGAAATGTGAAATTCTTGAGTAGTCTACTTCCCCTTGAATGATGAATCCCGTAATTCTTAATTAAAGAGAGTACCGTGGAATTCATAAGGAATTTACTTGTCTATGTACTGTTCCATTCGATCTTTTAGGTCCCGACTTCACCTCGACGGTTAGGCCACGATGCCCTTAAAGTCTATATGCGATAGATAGACTCTTGTAACCATGACATCTTTTCTATTTGCTATTTGAACATAATTTCTTTCTAAAAAAAAAGAACTGCTTAATTCCACAAAAGAAAAAGTCTTTTTTTTACGAGGTATAACTATAAATTCTTATGAAATCGACCATAGATCAATTCCCTTTTTTGGGAGCGTCTTGAATACATCCCTAATTCTGAGCTTCATGTTACTCCTACCAAGAAACATGTCAGGTACAGGGCATCCCGATTGGATTAAATGGGATGACAGTTTCTCATTTCAAATCTGTAAAATCAGAATTTCGATCAAATCACACACCGCAGTATACTAGGTCTTCTAATTCGTTAAGAGGTTTATCTAAAAGATTCACAATATAACTAGGAAGACGTTTCAAATACCACACATGCAT
>JARVZY010004158.1:7500-15000 GCA_030686995.1 Artemisia argyi
TTTCTGTGAAATGAAGGGACAGAGAGAATAATTGAATTCCGAAGGGGTTTCCCTCTATTTTTTTTTTTTCAGGATTCTCTCGAAGAAAGAACACACCCTAAAATAAAATGAAAATAACTAAAATAGTGAAGTTGACAGAATATTTCATCTTTTCGGCCGCGACTCGTCTTTCTCATACTTCTTTGTTTTGTCTTCCAAAGAAAAGAGGATCACTAAAATTTAAAACCTAATTCCTGTCTTTTTCCACTTCGCTTGTATTGTTTGTTGGTGGGGTTTTGTAGTTAATGGAAACGGACGGGTTAGATTATACTTCATTTGATGGTTCTAGAAGGAAGACCTAAGGTAGGTTATAGAAAAGAAAGAACAGAAAAGAAGGATAAATAAAGGAATTTTTGATTGGTCCGGGAATCCTATCTTGGATTCGGTATGGATAAAAGATCTTCATATGTTATATACTATTAATTCTCCACGACTAATTAATTTAATAGCTCAGATATTGTTATTCATGATATTGATCCGATTCAATATCATCGATAGGTAATGCATTCATTGAATTGACAGGTGAAAGATTTATCATCTCTATGGGATTAAATCCCGAGTTATTGTATTGTGAAATAAAAAAAAACGATGAGATTATGGAAGTAAATATTCTTGCATTTATTGCTACTGCACTGTTCATTTTAGTTCCTACTGCTTTTCTACTTATAATTTACGTAAAAACAGTAAGTCAAAATAATTAATTAATTACTTTAAATGAAACTCGACTTCTGAATTCTTTGAAGAAATCAAAAGAAAAGTATTCTATTTTTGCTGAAATCAAGGGGCTATAATCGGCGATATTCTATGAGATCCGAGAGTATGGTAAGTAAGAAATTGCTTTATTACTTACCATACTCTCTATTAGTGTTATAGTAGTGTATAAAGTTGTACTTGACTTTCTAATAAAAAGGGTATGCTATATTAGCTTCTATCTTCAATCTTCAATTCAATATATGTAGTTATTAATCCATATTTGGAATTGACGTAGGACCCAATCTTTTCTTTCATACATTTATATATATATATATATTTATATTCCAATGAATCTGAAAACTTCCAATGAATCTGAAATAATTGTTTTACTGTTATAGAATACATTTCTCCACTAGAATCTAATGGAATTTCGAAATGAAGATATTTTTATTTGAAAATTATTTCAATTTAAATAAAGAATGCGTTGCAGAACGATCTATAAAACAATTGATACCTTTTCATTTCTCAACTAAATTAGGAGTGCTTCTAAAGTCCACTTCTTCCCCATACTACGAGTGAAAGGGAAAAAGTAAAGACTACCATTAAAGCAGCCCAAGCGAGACTTACTATATCCATGTGAATTATGTCCCTTATCTCTATGATAGAATTATTCCATTATTGCTCACTAATAATAGTAGAATGAATGGTCCAGAGTCAAAAAGGGATTCTGGGCGAACACTATTGATGAATCAATCAAATAAATGGATTTTAAAAATTCCTATATGATTTATAATCCGTACCCTTTCCCGATTGTCTCTCTGAAGGAGTTGGGATATAGTATATTATACTCTTGACGAGGGGTAAAAATTGTTTTGGGCTTTTTTTTTTATTTTCTATAAAAGGTAAATTATCTATCCAATCTCAATCTAATAGTGATTGAATGCCTGAACACTCAGAGATTCTCGCGAGTCTATATATGTAGATTACAGTATAGAAAGTACTTTCCCAACTAGTAGTGGAATTCTCGGCCGGTTATCCAATGTAATTCAAGACCCAATCAATAGACATTACATTAGCAGTAGAAGAGAATCTGGAAGTCTTGCTTCGACCATTATAATCTTTCTTTGAATTTTAGATTCAAAGATTTCCAATCTTTTACAAAATCCCCAGAACATAAAAAAATAGCGGAACAGAACAAGAGATTTCGATTCGTTTGTTGATGAGGCGGCACCCGGATTTGAACTGGGGAAAAAGGATTTGCAGTCCCCCGCCTTACCACTCGGCCATGCCGCCAAAACGATACACAATAGGATAAAAATTTCCCTTTTTGAGTTGTATTAGTAAACTTGAGTTTATTGTACTTGCATCCCTTTTTAATCCTTTTTTCTAAATTTAGAAAAAATTAGAAAAGAAACCGTTTTTCCCCTTTTGATTGTATTTGATCTGCCCCTTCGATTGATTGTATAGTATCTCAAAACACACAAACTTCCACTCACTTTTATATTGAAAAATCAAATGTATATTTTCACTCAAAAAGCCTAAATTTATGGGAACCATTAACTATTTATTGACTGACAATTCGTGAATTATTCTTGGATTTGAATATCAATTTTGGTTTGCCTAATGACATAAGAATAAGCAAAAATTTTTTGATACATACTTAATTTATTTTTTTAATCAAAAATCCTTCTCAATTTCCATTATAACAAAAATTATAGGTATATGTAAACCCCAGAACGGATATTCTTATACAGATACCAAATTGGCTATTTATATTATAGTATGTTGCCTATAAATAAAGGGAATTCGTTGGAACAAAAAAAGGCCTGGCTGGGTATTGACCGGGCCAGGCCCAAAAGGCACTTCGAACAAAATAAAAGAAAGAAGGTGTTCTTTATTTATCTTTCTATTTGGATCTTTCGAGCATCTAAATTGAATTGCTAATTATATAATAACGATAAAGAATGTGAAAGAAATACTTTCTTTAATCCTTACTTGATGTGTAATGTAACATAGTAATTATCTTTTTCAATTGGGAGAGATGGCTGAGTGGACGAAAGCGGCGGATTGCTAATCCGTTGTACGAGTTATTCGTACCGAGGGTTCGAATCCCTCTCTTTCCGTTTCCGTTGATGAGTTTCCATTTTTTCTTTCAAATTTTGCAAACCCCTTTTTATTTTTTCCTTGTTAAATGTGTGGAATAGCTAAAAAAAATCTTAAGAAAATTATAAAATCAAGCAATAAAAACAAAAAAATTATTCTTCACGTCCAGGATTACGTCCTGGATCATTGGATAGGAATCCAAAGATGAAGAGAGAAACAAAGAATATTACTACTGTATAAACGAAAAGTTTGAGAGTAAGCATTACACAACCTCCAAGATCATTTTTTGAAAAAGAAAAACGAGAAAAGACAATAGATCCTCCTTTTTTATATCACATATCCTATTTTGACACCAAGAAAAGAATTCTAGAAATAGAAAAGAATGTTCAGAAATTCAAATGAAGTTGAAATTTGTAATCAGAGTCTTTGATTACCACAAATCACTTTCATACCCAAATTAGATATTGTAAGGGACCCGAAGCTAATAAGGTATTTCGCCGTAAAAAGGATTAAAATCAGGAAATAGGGCGTCTCGTGGCTATCCGAGAATTTCAATGTTTGAATCGAAGGTTCATACTGTCAGACTTATTTGATCTTATCAATTGTTATAATTTTTCTCGAATAAATATGAATTTTCTAGGATAGTATTAAAGATCTTATCGAAAACTTACAGCAGCTTGCCAAACAAAGGCTAAAAGAAAAAAGAACAGGGGTATGACTGGCATAACATCTACGATTGGATTCAAAAAAGCATAGGCTTCGGGCAATTTGGCCAAGAAAAGACTACTCGGATAAAGGGCAGAATTAAGACAGATCAAACTAAAGATATTAAGCATAACAGACATTTTTTTCGTCGAGATAATTGCATTTTGATTGAGTTATTGATATAAGGAAAAATGAAGTAAAGTAAGGTAGACAAAAAATCCTTCTTTTTCCGCTCAATCAAAAATCCTCCGATTCTCAAAGGAGAATAGAAGAAATCATACTTTCATACAATATCTTAATTGAATTATATGTAATGATCAATAAATTCCATTGAATTAATTCTAGAGATACACATGCCAAAATCCTAGCACGAATCTATAATAGATTCTATAAAGAATAAAGATTTTCTATAGTTGGACTGGAATTGACGAACACTTAATACCAATATTATTCTTTAATAGTATAAGTATCCAATAAAAATAGAAATGGGGCGTAGCCAAGCGGTAAGGCAACGGGTTTTGGTCCCGCTATTCGGAGGTTCGAATCCTTCCGTCCCAGAGCATATCCATTGTATTCTAATACTTCTTTTTTGTTCAACAAGGTTCTGTTTCAAGGTTTGGATAGACTTTTTTTATTCTTCGCGGAATCATATCTGACTTTTTCACAAACCAAACTAAATCGAGTTCAAATGACATGCAAAAGTAACTGAACCCTTTTGTGACCCATAGAAAATGGGGCATAGATCACAGTTGGAAAAAGATTACTTAACCTCAGGTTAAAAAAATATGAAAATACATATAAAACGAGGAAGTGCTTAGCCTATAGGTATGTATGGTTATCCTATTTCAGTGACAATAGTGTTTCCATTTTTGTGAAAACTAAATTGCATCCCTAAAATATGAAAATTTAAATATTTAACAATGATATTTCTTTTTATTGTTCGATCTATTTAGCTTATTTGCTTTGCATCATTGACAATTCCATTTGAAAAGAAAGAGAGATCTTGCTTTTTTATGATAATAAAAAGGAGTAAAACTTGACTCAAAGAATGATGTAGAAGTAGAAAACTTTTTCAACTATCAAGATTTGTAATGATTCCTTCTAGGTTGGGAAGTTGAAAATGGTCAGTCTATCTTATTGAGTCACTTGAAGAGGCAGAGTCAAATAGAATTTATTTATTTATTTTATTTGTGCGATTTCTGTTAGTTATGTTATTTCTATATTTGGATTTCTTAATATTTCTGTTAGATATTTTTTTGAGATAGAGATTTATAGAAAAATGTTATATTCAGACAAAAAAAGACGGCATTTTGCTAAAATTTATTCAGAAAAATCTTTATTATCTGTGTAGATATTCTCTATTAAATATAAATAACTATGTCTCTGTACCGACTGAACCAATGACTATTCATGATTCCATAATTGAATCAATTCCATACTGGTTCCAAATTAGAGGAATGTTATGGTAAAACTTCGTTTAAAACGATGTGGTAGAAAGCAACGTGCGACTTGAAGGACATGATCCGGTGTGGATTCTTATTGTTACATCCACCATTTTATATAGGAATGAAGGTGCTCTTGGCTCGACGTCGTTTGTTCTATTCTACTAGAACCCTTCTTTTTTTATTGGGTTCTAATGTAAATAGTTCATGATGGAGCTCGAGTAGAAAGTATTTATTAATTTCTCAGGGGCAACGATCTAGGGTTAATGCCAATTAATAAATTGGAACAACTTCGTAAGTATATCTTCGATATAGAAATCGAAAGGATTCCATTCCAACAAATTTTCAAAATTGTTGGAACGGCTAAAACTTTTTCGATCGACAGTGTATCGCGCATGAATCAACCTCGGTATGATTCTTTGATAGAAAGAAATCCCAAAAGGGGTATGTTGCTACCATTTTGAAAGGATTAAGAAGCACCGAAGTAATGTCTAAACCCAATGATTTAAAACAAAAATAAAGGATCCCAGAACAAGGAAACACCACTTCAATTGTCTCACGGATCCGAATAAAGAATCCAAATAAATTTTAAACGAGACAAAAACGGTGGGTTAAAGACCACTCAATAAAAAAATATCTTAAAAATCTTTAATATATTTGAGAATTATTATTATTATATTATTGAACTTGAGTTATGAGTACAAATGATTTTTTTTCAGCAACGCAGCTAAATAAAAATGACTATGAGTTAAATTGAAATTTGAAATTATATTATAGAATAATTCATTTTACAGATTTTCTATTTATTCTAATTCTAATTTTATCCATAGACAAAACATCATTTTTTCTCGAGCCGTACGAGGAGAAAACTTCCTATACGGTTCTAGGGGGGGGGGGTTCTTTTTCATCTACATCTATCCCGATGAGCCGTCTATCGAATCGTTGCAATTGATGTTCGATCCCGAAGAGAAGGAAGAGATCTTCAGAAAGTGGGTTTTTATGATCCGATCAAGAATCAAACTTATTTAAACGTTCCCGCTATTCTCTATTTCCTTGAAAAAGGTGCTCAACCTACAGGAACTGTTCAGGATATTTTAAAAAAGGCAGAGGTTTTGCCCTAATCAAATGAAATTCAATTAAATTAAGGAAATAAAAAATAAGGGTAGGATAATGATTTCTATATCATTTTGGATATCTTTTCTATACTATGTTTTTTTATTTCCTTCTTTTCTTCTTCTATTCGTATCTAGTTATCATTGTTTTTATAGAATCCTTTTTGATAGAATCTTTTTTGATAGAATCCTTTTCTAAGGAAACCCTTATTTGATTCATCCTCACAAAATAGAACTATTTTGGCATTACCTGCAATTGGATGGTTTTCATTCGACCTCTAATATCAAGTAAGAAACAAGGAATCGAAGTTCTTTATTCTATATGGATTCAATACACTCTTGATTGCATAAATACTTTTTCTACTTCTTCTTTGTTTATTCTCCATCTAAACTAAAATTTTTAGTATATATGTATATGCAGTGCCAATCCAACACAAGTCCCTTTTTTACTATTCTTTCAATTTAAGTTCTTGTTTTTTTTTTCCATCGTATTCCTTTCTTAACGTTTATATTGACAACATTGTATCGAACAAATATAATTCATCGTGATAAGCAGTTCTATTTATTTCCGTCCCATAGGTTTTCTTTTTTACCTGTTGATTCAAATGATGGGTTCGTTGGATTTGATACCCGGATTTTTGATTGAAAAAGTGTATAACATAGAAATAGGGGATGGTCTAGCATTTTTTACATTTCTTTATTTATTTTGATCGGGAATTTTTTTTCATCTAATTTAGTCATTTTTATGTTCCAAATAGATTAGAAATTTTTTTCTATTTTTTATTTCGTAGATTAATGCTTTGATTTAATAATTTTTTTTTATTCTGATTGTATCTACATACCCCTTTTTCTATTTGGGTTGCTAACTCAACGGTAGAGTACTCGGCTTTTAAGTGCGGCTAGGATCTTTTACACATTTAGATGAAGCGAGGGATTCGTCCATACCATCGGTAAAGTTTGGAAGACCACGACTGATCCTGAAAGGGAATGAATGGAAAAAATAGCATGTCGTATCAATTAAGAGTTTTGAGAATATTTTATTCTTTCCGGCTCGGTACAAAGCCTTCTTTAATTTATTGAAAGGTAGGAAACTAAAGTCAATTTCAAGTTGGGTCGAATTAATAAATGGATAGGGCCCCAAAGCTTCAATTCATTTCATTTTTTTTTAGGGAAAGAAAAAGCAACGAGCTTCCGTTCTTAATTTGAACGATTACCCGATCTAATTAGACGTTAAAAAAATATTAGTGCCCAATACGGGAAGGCTTTCTCCCAGGAATGTATTCCTGATTTTTTAATGAATCCTAAATATTATCATTCTCCATTTCATAATGGAAACGTATGTGTATAAGAAACAGTATATTGATAAAAAATTTCCAAAATCAAAAGAGCGATTAGGTTGAAAAAAG
>JARVZY010004159.1:0-22756 GCA_030686995.1 Artemisia argyi
CATATTGAAACCTGTATTTTTTTAACTCGGTTGTAAATGAGCCAACCTTCATGATCAACTCAGTAAAAGCTTGAAACAAGTCAAACTTAAACGAGCTTGAGCCTTGTTTGGGGCTCATTTAACAAACGAGTTCATACCCAAAGCTTGACTAAGAAATATATACTTTTATAGATATAACCACCACTAAATAACCTAGTTGTAAAACACCTAACCTCCTCACAAGAGGTATAGGGCTGGAAATGGTCATGGGCATGGTCACAGATAAAAAGGTAGTGAAAAACTTCGCTAATAAACTCTTCTAGTTAACCGGGTCCGCAAATACCATCCACAGTCCACACTATTCTACACACTATAAGTCCATGGACTTGATTATTGTCACAAACTAACAAAATAATCAAGCCATTACAGATTACAAATTAACAGAATAGAATCCTGTAAAATAAAAAAGGATACATAAAAATAAGAAATAAAAAGCTGATGTACCATCACAAGCTCTGAATGCATTAATGGAATGACAATGTTCTATTAATGTGGGAATCATGGCTTCATATTAGAGTAGTTTTTGTGTGCAGAAGAGAATCACAACCTCAGGAAGCAAAAAAAATAAATAAATAAAAAAAAATAAAAAAAATAAAAAAAAAAAAAAAAAAAAAAAACTTATCACACGAATAGACAAACATGTACATTATTGCAAGCATAAATGCTAAGGTGTTTCCTCTCCAGTTTCTTATTTGCTAAATTGTTGCCTTTGTCTTCATCTGTATTCACGATGCAATTTTCAGAACTGAAACATCCTTTCCGGACACGAGGAAATTACCTGGGAAAGAACAGAAGTGTTCAATTATACATGTGAAACAAAGTTGTTAACCACACAACTAATATCTTACTATGGAAATTAATAATTATATAATTAAAACTATATTCTATGGTTGATCCTATGACAGATACTCTCTTGTAACTTGCAGAAATTTTACAAAAAAGTGAGTTCAAATCATTCTACAAAGACTATCTGCTACATAGACCCTGGATTTCATGTACGTGTACTCTACTAAATTGACAATTATAGATATAAGAAGTTACCATAACAGCCTATCAAAAGAAACAAAAATCATACACTAAGCTGCACTAAAGAAAGAAATATGATGCAAGGAAAAATGGTAATGCAAATGGGCTGCTGGAGGTGCAGGGCATGTAAGTGACTCAGAAGGGCTTATTTGAAGCTAAATTTGAGCTAGTAAATAAGGAGCTTATGATGTAACAACTGGTTCCTTATGTGAACAAGCTTCCAAATATTATATAAAAACAAGCTACACTAATTTCCAATCATTATTAATCCCACAATTAGATCTGATGTGAGGCCTATTAGAACAGTTCACGAAATTTTGTTTAGTTAATATCAAACCATATGCACACATATACTAACACTGGAACTATGCAGCTTTTACTGATATATATACACTAACACTGACCCACAATTTGTTTAGTTAATATCAAACCATATGCACACATATACTAAGAGGTGGCAAGATGGGTAGGTCGGGCAATGGTCAAAACAACTAAAAGGTCTACTACGTGTAAATAATATTACAATTCAAGAAAGCTTGAAACTTAATATTATACAAAACTCTGGTAAATAATATTTGTTGTAATGTTGATCAACTACGTGTTGGTCAGAACATTGTAATCAGCGTATGGCTTAACTTGAGGTAAATACAGACTAATGACGAAACTCTAATCTATACCAAGTAGCAATCAAATTCGACAAAAATATACAACAAACAATCACAAACGCCAGCCCATATGAATTCAAAACCCCTAAACTGAGTCCCTTGAACACACTTCAAATCATACACCTAGAAACACAACTGCTAACCTACTGTAAAACTGATAACAGGTTGCAAAAGTATGCATTCAAAGATTAATACCAAAAAGTTTAGATTTTTAACAAAATTTCCAGGAATTAAAGATAGATACACCTACCTCTGAAGAAGAAGAACAAGTTGGGATAAAAGATAAATATGGGATAAAGAGGCAGAGTTGAAGAAATGAAGTAATGAATATGAAGGTGATTTAATAGTCAACGAGATATTGTTGGAATCCTTTAAAAACAAAGACACAAATTTCCGTAAAAAAAGGTATCTTTCCAACTTGGTTTGAGGGGATCTCCTAGAATCAAGATGTAAAAGTGGTCCAAACATTACATCATCTAATGGGTACAAAAATGGATTTTTTGACTTTTGAAAGTCCAACTACAGATGGCACAAACTAATATTAACCTATTAAGAGACAATATGATGCTAAGTTAACAACTAAAATTTCTAAATTACTGATAAGCAGATTAAATAAGCACACTATAATGAGCAGTTACTAGCTATATTGCTATAATGAGCAGATTAAATTATCCAGGTTAAATATGGTAATTAAGTATTGCCTTATTTCTAATAAAAGACCTACAACCTGGATTCTTATAAAATCAGCAAGGGAAGCTGTGAACAGAGCAATTTAACCACCAACGTTATGGTTTATTTGATAGCCTACATACTAAATATAATGGCTTGCTGCAACTGATTCAGCAAGAAGCATTACCAAAGTCTAGTGGTAATGCAAATGGGCTGTTGGAGGTGCAGGACATGTAAGTGACAGGGTATACATAACTAGCATAAATGCCTATATATGAAATCTTAACTGTGGTATATATGCTTGGAGCATTGGGTGCATTAGAATGTTATGAAAATCACAAGACGGGCAATTGGATATCAGGAAATACATGCATTTAAGAAACTGGTAACAAATTAACATTCCAAACAGGGGATTAAAGAAAAGTAATGTTGGTGAGTGTGTAAATACTCATCATTTTTACCTTTTCTAAGCTGCCAAAACATCTAAAAACACTCAATATTGTATCAAAATAGTAAAAATATCCCAGGAATGTGTTTTATATGTCTCAAATGCAAAATAATCAAAAACAGATGAAAAACGCACAAAGTTTGCATAATTGGCAGTTTCAGTCCCCTAACTTTCAAAAGTTGTCAAATCTAGTCCCTGGTTGTTTTAAAAACTTGAAAAAGTCACCAAAGGTCCTTTTAAATCATAAAGTTACATAATTAGTCCCTTGGTGCAAAGTTTCACAAAATTTCAAGTTTAGTCCCTGAAGTTTGGAAAATTGTCATAAATGGTCCCTGGGATGTAAAAACTGAGAAATTCAATTTTGGTCCTTGTGCTTATAATCTTTTGCAGGAATGGCCCTTGGTGTGAAGTTTGGTGGAATTACATAATCAGTCCTTTAAGTTTGGTGAATTGGCAAAAATAGTCCTCGGGTATTTCAAAAGTGAAATATATCAAAAATATCCATGTACTATTCATCTATGGCAAAATAGGTCCTTATTATTACATATGGGAATTTACAATTCTAGCCCCTCAATATTTGCCAAATTACATAATTGGTCCTTGTGTGAAATAAACCAAACGGATCCCTAAAATACTAAACCCAAAATTATACCCAATCTAAACCACTACCTGATCCATATTCCAAATCCACCAAGCCCACTCTTTTTACCCAAAGCCCAAAATACCCAAAAGCCCACGTTTTAAATAAAAAGAGCCGGTCAAACCCCGTTTGACCCTCCCTTTACCTCCAAAAACCAGAAACCACTCACAGACCAACAAAACCACTGGTATTTCCCCCCCCCCCCTTGCACCACTTGGCCATCCACCACCCTTATCCTTCCATATCTCACTTCCCAACACCCATCACATCCCACCGCCCCCCCCTAGGGTCTGTTACAAGAGCCAAATTGCAAATCTTATTTATTTCCCGCCAATTTGAATCCAGAAGCAAAAGTCATCCACTTGATGATTAGAGTGGTGGGATTTGACCAGTGGGGCCCACAGAGCTCAAATGGTGTATAAAAGTGAAGAAAGGAGCAAAGGAGAATTATTATTAGTGTAGTGGTAGTTTTAGGTAATCATAGGTAGGGTTATTTCTGTTTCAAATGTAATTTTAAGTTTAAAATTGTTGTACTCAGTTCCTTTAATGTAATGCAAACCATCTTAAACCTTTAATTTCATTCTTGTTCAATAAATTCAGATTTAGCAATTTTGAGTGAATTTGACAATTTCACCCAATATTGTTAATTGTTGTTATTTAGTGGTTCTGTAAGTTCATTTGGGTTCAAAAAAGTTTTCTTAAGTATCTAAGGCATGTTACTCAGTTGTAATCAATAATAAAAAATAATAATTAAAAAAATATAAGAAAAATCATTGAAAAATAAAAAATTCAGTGTGGAAGAAGCTTGAAGCAAGGAGATGGTGGATTTTGGGATTTCATTGGTTGTGATACCTCTGGTGAGGTGTTAGGCTAGTAGTGGAATCTTGGTTCATTTTTCTGCCATTGGATCAGTTGTAAGATTCAAGTTTACTTTTCATGTCAATTTACTGTTTCAATATTTAAACCTGTATTTACCTAGGATTTCATGTTTATTAAATGTATTAGAGTTGAATTGATGATATTATGTGGTTGTTTATAGTGTAGATTCATGTATGTGCACTTTCCTATTTTTATTAGATTTCTTGCATATTGGTCATTGCTCTATATTCTGTCAATCTCTGCACTTGATTAGCTTAGAATAGCTTAAGTTAAATAATCTCATCATTCTGTGTCAGTAGATTAGCATAAATCACTTTAAATCTTGAAAAACAAAAAAATTAGCTAGTATAAAGTAGTGTTTGGCATAATAGATTTCAAGGTGCTCAGAGGTGTTTGAGTTGTTATTCCCAGCTGGGACATGTCACATTAGGCTTATTTAGGTTAGTCAAGTCTTAAAATCATATGTTACATGCACCAAAAGTCAAAATCACCTTCATTGCCCATTAACTGTCAACTGTTGGGCAGTTGTGACCCCAAGCCCATCCATATCATTGCATTATACATAATTGTAGCTTAATTTCATTAGCTTTTAGTTTAATGTAGTTTAGTCAATCAGTAGGATCCCTCAGAAATTCACAAAAGTCAAAGTATCCTAGTTTTCTACAAAAGTAAAATGGTGCTTTTCAGATTTTCATAAAACTTCAAGGATTTAATTAGAATTGTGTGTATTGACTTAGGAGTTGAGACAAGTTGCTACTCAAAGTTTCTTAGCTCATCTTTAAGATCCTACCATTGCCTTATTTTTGGGATTTTTTGTGTGGGCCCCACAGCCACCCAAAGTGAGCTGCAGGGCAGCCACACCCTCTGCTGCACAGATGAGCAGTCCACCACCACCACTTGGTGGTGGTTTTCTGGCCACCATGGTGGTCCCACAACCCCCAACTTGTTTCCTTCCATCCCCCCTCCTACCAGGGTGCATGGTTTGACCCATGGTTTGACTTCACACCCCCTGGGTCCCACTTGGAATCTCCACACAAGTCTGTCCCATTTTTAGTTAAGTTTCAAAGTTCCAATGTGCTTATTGCTAGCTTTTAGCTTATACTAAGGTCCACTTGAGCTTTTTCCAGCTTAAACAAGTTCTAATAAGTTATTTGTACCAGACTTAATCATTGTGGGTCCCACTTTTGGTCATTTAAGCCTAATTTTCATTTTGGTCAACATAAGTCAACTGTCTCACTAATAAGCTCTCAAACAGCTTATTCTTAAGTTTTAAAAAGTTTGTTTTTGCAAAAGTTTGTTTTTCTTAGTTGTAAAATAGATTGGTAAAAGAAAAATCAAGAAAAAACAAAGTATTTTTAAGTGATAGTTTCTATTTAATGTAATTTAATTTTAATTTTCATTTTTAAATTTTAATTAAGTACTTAGCTATTTTATATTTTTATTAAATTCCTCAAATATTAAAGTATTTATAATAAATTTTTCAGATTTTTATTTTGTCTTTAAGTATTTATTAGAATTAATCTTAGTTTAATTAATAATTAATTAATAATTAGTTTTAAATAGCATAATTAGTTTTTATTAAGTAAAACCTAGTTTTTATACTTTTCCTAGCTTTTATATGTTATAAAATAATTTTAGAAATTTTATTAGAATTTTTACTGTTCATTTAGTATTTTTCTTAATTTAAAATAGTTAATTAGGTAATTAATAATTAAATAGTAATTAATTAATAGAAAAAAATCACAAAAAGACAAAAACACTTATTTTTAATTTTAAAACTTATTTTTAGTTATTTTATAATTTTAGAAATTTTATTTTCATTTTTCTAGTATTTAATTAGTATTAAATTATATTTAAGTGTTTTAAATATTAATAATTAGTAATAATTAGTATTTAATTAATATTAAATAATTAATTAGGGTTAAAATTTATTTTAATTTTCTAAAAATTTTCTTTTACCTTTAGGTTTGTAACAAAGTCATTTTCACCCCCTGGGTATTTTCAGATTTCATTTTTCACTTTTTATTTCGTACGTCTACGTTTTATTTAAACGTGAACGTACGCGTTTTAAGTTTTAAACGTTTCTGGTTTTCCTGACTTTGAAGTATTGTTAATATAGTGTATTTAAGCTATTATCTTTCATATTCCAGTAGTGTAATCATCACAACTCACTTTAAACCCTTTCCTGTCCAAATTCACCCGATCACAAACCCGTTTTAATACCATCCACACCTCGTCGGGACATAACGACCCGGGGAAACACTGTACTTCCACGGAGATTGATTCTAGGCTGTTTGACTATTATAGTTGACCATTCACAAGTGGTTTACCAATAATCGTCTGACGGTTTAGCACTAATCAATTTTTGGCGCCGCTGCCGGAGAGGTTGTGCGCGTATTCTAAACGGTTTTGCGTATTAGTGAACCTGGATATACATCCATTGTATATTTACCATCCTTGTGTATATTTTCATAAAAACTGTTCCTGAAAACTTTGTAAAATTAGTTTTCAACAAACGCAAAAACACAAAAAGATTTTCTTTCTGATAAAATGTTTTCCAAAAACACCAAAAATATCCATCTTTACCCTCCTACCTTTTTGATTCTTCATCCCTTTACCCTCTATCCTTTTGATTCTACCTTCTTCCACTTATCCCATAATTGATTCTAATGGCATCTCTCGATGACGATTTCTTTGAACAAAGGGCCTTTAGAAGCGAAGTTGAAAAACTTATGGCTGAGTCAAAAATGTCGAGATGTCGTGTTGATTATGATGGACCTTCGATTCCTATTCCCTCTCCGGTGAGGGAAAGAGATTATGAAACCGAGGTGACAAAGGACCCTGTACTTTCCTCTAACCATGAAAGTGCTAAATACGTCCAACCTACGGTTATCGAAAAACCTAAGCTCACAAATGATCATAAACCTTCAAGAATCAATCCTGATCTTTCACGATATAAGGTTATAAGGTCATCAAGCAAACGTATAGAGCTTAGGGCAGTGACTGAAAAGAATGACTTTCCCAATCTTCACGTTTATCAAGAACCAAAACCCGAGACCATAACGGAAGTGGTGAAAATTGCTAGCTCTAAGAGCACACCACTTGTCCCACCTCCAGATTTTGTTCCTTGTGTCGGTTGTGGTGAGCCACTTTTTGGTTTACCATGTCGTTGGTGTACATGTGTACAATGTGGTAATGGTATTCGAGACGGGAGTTGTTTGTTTTGTGGTTCGAGGAATTCATTTGCTTATGATCCTAATCAGAACTCATTCAACGACTCCCCAAATTTTTCCAATTACCCATCACATTAATACGAGCAAGAGTCATATTATCCAAACCACAATGATTGTTCGTATCAAAATACACCAAACATTTCTTGTGAGTATTGTGGAGGTCCTCACCAAGGTTTTGATTGTTATAATAGTCAAAATGTTGGTTACGACCAATATCCATACAACTCACCGAACCAGGCTCAACAGTTTAACTGTTGTGAGTACTGTGGTGGCCCACACTACAGTTCTGATTGTCAATCGGGCAACACGCTTGTCTATGAGCAGTTTCCTGATAACAATTATGACTCTAGCACATACGACTCACAGCCACATCAGTTTTACTGTTGTGATTACTGTGGAGGTCCACACTTTAGTTCGGATTGTCAAACAAGGAATCCATTTCCTTGTAACAATTACGACTATTCATTTTCAGACCAACCTCCACAACACCAAATGATCCAAGAAACTCCTCCTAATACTGAGCCAGACCTTTTACTAGAGGCTCGTGAAATTTTGCAAAAACTTAAGGAGGAGTTTGCCACTACATCATTTCAAGATTCTCGTGAGAAATCAATGGCAAAATTACTTGCTGAAGAACGAGAGGCTAGAAATGAAAAGACCATGGAAGAATTACTTACTGAGCAAAGAGCGGCTAAAATACGTGCCAATCTTCGCTATGCTGCTTTTTATGATGACGATGATGACAGTGATGATGATGAAGATAACATTGTTATTATTCAAAAAGATTCATCAGATTCATCTGTTGTAATTCCTTCCATGGAGAAACGGGGAGAAAAGAATATGATTGAATCACTAGCAGTAGAAATCATGGAACTTGTAAAAACCATGACTGCCAGTCCTTCTCAACTCCCTCAGTCTACTATTATCACACCCGAAGTTCACACTCACTCTCTGAATATGGGGGATGAGCATCTTGACACTGTTCCTCAAAAGGAATCGGACGAATTCATAAAGTCTAGTGTTGAGATCCTTGTCCCAATCCTAGGAGAGTCACAGGGGACTTTTGATCATATGTGTGATTTACCTTCTTCCCTTGAAAATCCAAAAGATCATTTTGAGACTTTCTCCGACTTTAATGATGATTGTACATCTTATGGAGAAGTTGAGTATGATGATCTGCTTGACCTTGAAGCCGATATGGGAGAAAATGAAAATCTTTTAAACTCTAATCCCAACATCGAGCTTAGTACTTCACATGCTGATGAAAATTCTTTATCTTCTGGAGACATCAGTCATGTGGAAGAATCACCTTCTGAGCTAGTTAGCTTAGAAGAAGAGAATGATGAGATTGACACTGAAATCAAGGATGAAGCACTTCGTGCAACATTAGTGAAAGTCAATCTCCTCATTGCAAAAATCGAGGCTTTCAAAGAGAAACCTATTTCATCTCCTATCCCCATTAAGGATAGTGACATTTTCTCCGATGATCTTATTCCGGAGTTTGAAGCCTTTACTTTTGATCATATGGGAGAGAAGATTAGTGGCAGTACCACTTCTCATTCTCAAATTTCTCTCCCCGAATATGACTCATTCACCTTTGAGGAATTCTCCGGTGAACTCACTCATCATATCATGACTCCTCCGGAGTATGATGACCCGGGGGGAGATGCACTCAATCATGAGAATTTGCAAAATCCCACCCACCCTCCCGGGATATTTACGAGCTTAACCCTTGAAATCCAAACTCAGGCTACGGAGCCTGATCTCGAGGAAGAAGATCAAATCATGATTTTCATCATGGTTTTCTTCCTTTTCTTCACCTACAGGGTGACATCTCCTGTTCTTCACTCCTTCGGGAATGAAGACATTATATTTGATCCCGGCATTTTCATGTATCATTATCTTGAGCCGGGATTATATCTCATCGGTGTGGAACTTTCACGTGCTTCAAATGTTTATCCAAACATCTTGAATGAAAGTCCGATTGAGATTGTCTCTTCTACATCATGCTTCCCCAAGGACAAATGAATTCGGGGTCGAGTCACGCTAGCGACTCGGTAAACAAAAACAGAGCATGCTTATAGGGTTTTCACCCTAAGTGTGGGGGAGTCCCCCATGCTATGATTACAAAAGTGAAAAACAAAATGGTGTTTTCCACGCTTGGCTTGTAATGTTGCCCTTTTTACGTTCAAAGAGTCGGCATAATAGCCGGGACTTTGAATATTGAGGACAATATTCATGCTTAGTGTGGGGGGGTATTCGCTATTCTAGCGAATTTTATCACATTTTACTATCTTATACCCCCGTTTTTTGACCAAAAATTTTTAAAATTTTTTCACTGGAGCTCAAAATTTTTTATGGTAATCAGTCCGCCTTGTCTAACCGACAAAAGGGATTGGCTAGTCCAGGAGCAAACGGCTCTTGGTAAAGACATCTCAAATCCGTTGATGGCTGGCAATTTGCCAAAAATTGTATGGTTCCTCAGCTCCCCCGTATCCTCATAAGCAAATGAGTTGACTAGCCCGCAAGATTATGGCTTGTGGTAAAGGCCGTGGAAAATCCATAATTGGTAATCAGCTCACCAAGATGTTGACTTAGTCCATCAAGATGCTGGCTAGTCCAGAAGCAAACGGCTTTTGGTAAAGACAAATCAAATCCGTTGACAGCTGGTGGTTTGCTCAAAATCACACGGTTATCAGGTGTGCCACAGTTCTTACACCTGGCTACTCCAGAAGTGATGGCTTTTGGTAAAGAGTTTTTCAAATCCATCAAGTTTTTCTCAAAAGATTGCTAGGGACTAGCAATGTTTTAGTATGGGGGATTGATGAGTGTGTAAATACTCATCATTTTTACCTTTTCTAAGCTGCCAAAACATCTAAAAACACTCAATATTGTATCAAAATAGTAAAAATATCTCAGGAATGTGTTTTATATGTCTCAAATGCAAAATAATCAAAAACAGATGAAAAACGCACAAAGTTTGCATAATTGGCAGTTTCAGTCCCCCAACTTTCAAAAGTTGTCAAATCTAGTCCCTGGTTGTTTTAAAAACTTGAAAAAGTCACCAAAGGTCCTTTTAAATCATAAAGTTACATAATTAGTCCCTTGGTGCAAAGTTTCACAAAATTTCAAGTTTAGTCCCTGAAGTTTGGAAAATTGTCATAAATGGTCCCTGGGATGTAAAAACTTTGAGAAATTCAATTTTGGTCCTTGTGCTTATAATCTTTTGCAGGAATGGCCCTTGGTGTGAAGTTTGGTGGAATTACATAATCAGTCCCTTAAGTTTGGTGAATTGACAAAAATAGTCCTCGGGTATTTCAAAAGTGAAATATATCAAAAATATCCATGTACTATTCATCTATGGCAAAATAGGTCCTTATTATTACATATGGGAATTTACAATTCTAGCCCCTCAATATTTGCCAAATTACATAATTGGTCCTTGTGTGAAATAAACCAAACGGATCCCTAAAATACTAAACCCAAAATTATACCCAATCTAAACCACTACCTGATCCATATTCCAAATCCACCAAGCCCACTCTTTTTACCCAAAGCCCAAAATACCCAAAAGCCCACGTTTTAAATAAAAAGAGCCGGTCAAACCCCGTTTGACCCTCCCTTTACCTCCAAAAACCAGAAACCACTCACAGACCAACAAAACCACTGGTATTTCCCCCCCCCCCCTTGCACCACTTGGCCATCCACCACCCTTATCCTTC
This sequence comes from Artemisia argyi, assembly GCA_030686995.1. NCBI lineage: Eukaryota > Viridiplantae > Streptophyta > Magnoliopsida > Asterales > Asteraceae > Artemisia > Artemisia argyi. Next base: position 11,322 of record JARVZY010004159.1, read on the forward strand.
CATATCTCACTTCCCAACATCCATCACATCCCACCCCCCCTAGGGTCTGTTACAAGAGCCAAATTGCAAATCTTATTTATTTCCCGCCAATTTGAATCCAGAAGCAAAAGTCATCCACTTGATGATTAGAGTGGTGGGATTTGACCAGTGGGGCCCACAGAGCTCAAATGGTGTATAAAAGTGAAGAAAGGAGCAGAGGAGAATTATTATTAGTGTAGTGGTAGTTTTAGGTAATCGTAGGTAGGGTGATTTCTGTTTCAAATGTAATTTTAAGTTTAAAATTGTTGTACTCAATTCCTTTAATGTAATGCAAACCATCTTAAACCTTTAATTTCATTCTTGTTCAATAAATTCAGATTTAGCAATTTTGAGTGAATTTGACAATTTCACCCAATATTGTTAATTGTTGTTATTTAGTGGTTCTGTAAGTTCATTTGGGTTCAAAAAAGTTTTCTTAAGTATCTAAGGCATGTTACTCAGTTGTAATCAATAATAAAAAATAATAATTAAAAAAATATAAGGAAAATCATTGAAAAATAAAAAATTCAGTGTGGAAGAAGCTTGAAGCAAGGAGATGGTGGATTTTGGGATTTCATTGGTTGTGATACCTCTGGTGAGGTGTTAGGCTAGTAGTGGAATCTTGGTTCATTTTCCTGCCATTGGATCAGTTGTAAGATTCAAGTTTACTTTTCATGTCAATTTACTGTTTCAATATTTAAACATGTATTTACCTAGGATTTCATGTTTATTAAATGTATTAGAGTTGAATTGATGATATTATGTGGTTGTTTATAGTGTAGATTCATGTACGTGCACTTTCCTATTTTTATTAGATTTCTTGCATATTGGTCATTGCTCTATATTCTGTCAATCTCTGCACTTGATTAGCTTAGAATAGCTTAAGTTAAATAATCTCATCATTCTGTGTCAGTAGATTAGCATAAATCACTTTAAATCTTGAAAAACAAAAAAATTAGCTAGTATAAAGTAGTGTTTGGCATAATAGATTTCAAGGTGCTCAGAGGTGTTTGAGTTGTTATTCCCAGCTGGGACATGTCACATTAGGCTTATTTAGGTTAGTCAAGTCTTAAAATCATATGTTACATGCACCAAAAGTCAAAATCACCTTCATTGCCCATTAACTGTCAACTGTTGGGCAGTTGTGACCCCAAGCCCATCCATATCATTGCATTATACATAATTGTAGCTTAATTTCATTAGCTTTTAGCTTAATATAGTTTAGTCAATCAGTAGGATCCCTCAAAAATTCACAAAAGTCAAAGTATCCTAGTTTTCTACAAAAGTCAAATGGTGCTTTTCAGATTTTCATAAAACTTCAAGGATTTAATTAGAATTGTGTGTATTGACTTAGGAGTTGAGACAAGTTGCTACTCAAAGTTTCTTAGCTCATCTTTAAGATCCTACCATTGCCTTATTTTTGGGATTTTTTGTGTGGGCCCCACAGCCACCCAAAGTGAGCTGCAGGGCAGCCACACCCTCTGCTGCACAGATGAGCAGTCCACCACCACCACTTGGTGGTGGTTTTCTGGCCACCATGGTGGTCCCACAACCCCCAACTTGTTTCCTTCCATCCCCCCTCCTACCAGGGTGCATGGTTTGACCCATGGTTTGACTTCACACCCCCTGGGTCCCACTTGGAATCTCCACACAAGTCTGTCCCATTTTTAGTTAAGTTTCAAAGTTCCAATGTGCTTATTGCTAGCTTTTAGCTTATTCTGAGGTCCACTTGAGCTTTTTCCAGCTTAAACAAGTTCTAATAAGTTATTTGTAACAGACTTAATCATTGTGGGTCCCATTTTTGGTCATTTAAGCCTAATTTTCATTTTAGTCAACATAAGTCAACTGTCTCACTAATAAGCTCTCAAACAGCTTATTCTTAAGTTTTAAAAAGTTTGTTTTTGCAAAAGTTTGTTTTTCTTAGTTGTAAAATAGATTGGTAAAAGAAAAATCAAGAAAAAACAAAGTATTTTTAAGTGATAGTTTCTATTTAATGTAATTTAATTTTAATTTTCATTTTTAAATTTTAATTAAGTACTTAGCTATTTTATATTTTTATTAAATTCCTCATATATTAAAGTATTTATAATAAATTTTTCAGATTTTTATTTTGTCATTAAGTATTTATTAGAATTAATCTTAGTTTAATTAATAATTAATTAATAATTAGTTTTAAATAGCATAATTAGTTTTTATTAAGTAAAACCTAGTTTTTATACTTTTTCTAGCTTTTATATGTTATAAAATAATTTTAGAAATTTTATTAGAATTTTTACTGTTCATTTAGTATTTTTCTTAATTTAAAATAGTTAATTAGGTAATTAATAATTAAATAGTAATTAATTAATCGAAAAAAATCACAAAAAGACAAAAACACTTATTTTTAATTTTAAAACTTATTTTTAGTTATTTTATAATTTTAGAAATTATATTTTCATTTTTCTAGTATTTAATTAGTATTAAATTATATTTAAGTGTTTTAAATATTAATAATTAGTAATAATTAGTATTTAATTAATATTAAATAATTAATTAGGGTTAAAATTTATTTTAATTTTCTAAAAATTTTCTTTTACTTTTAGGTTTGTAACAAAGTCATTTTCACCCCTGGGTATTTTCAGATTTCATTTTTCACTTTTTATTTCGTACGTCTACGTTTTATTTAAACGTGAACGTACGCGTTTTAAGTTTTAAACGTTTCTGGTTTTCCTGACTTTCCAGTATTGTTAATATAGTGTATTTAAGCTATTATCTTTCATATTCCAGTAGTGTAATCATCACAACTCACTTTAAACCCTTTCCTGTCCAAATTCACCCGATATCAAACCCGTTTTAATACCATCCACACCTCGTCGGGACATAACGACCCGGGGAAACACTGTACTTCCACGGAGATTGATTCTAGGCTGTTTGACTATTATAGTTGACCATTCACAAGTGGTTGACCAATAATCGTCTGACGGTTTAGCACCAATCAAATGTACTTGATTAACCAATGATATAAAGTATATTATTCTTGTTCATTTTCATCATCTTCTACCTCTTGAGACTCCAAAACCAGTGTACCATCCACTCCATCATCAACATCAACCCCAACCTGATGTAAGTTAGGCACGTCATTAGAGTGAGGGAGTGAACTCAAAATATTCTCATCAGTATTACATTGCATGTTAAAGGCATCCTTAACTTTAACATGTCGTGCAACCATCCAATCTTCTAACTTTGAATCATGAGTGTAGAACACCTTATCAACTTGTGATGCCAACACAAAAGGGTCGTCAAGTAAGTTATCACCTTTGTGGGTAAGATACGAGAAGTTCACAAGTTTAATTCCAAATTCATCAGTTTTGCGCCCTTTATCTATGTCAACCCAATCACATTTGAATAAAACGACCCTTAATTTTCCAGAATAGTTTAACTGAACAATATCCGTTAATCTGCCATAGTAATTAGCGACTCTCTGAGTTGAAGCATCAACCACATTAACAACAACTCCACTATTCTGTGTTTTTAATAATTTTTCATGGTCCTTTGTATGGAAGCGATAACCTTTAACAAGATAACCCGAGTATCTTTTCACAAAATTATTTGGACCACGAGCGAGCCACTTAACTTCTTCTGTGACTCGTGGGTCCTTTTGCTCTTCTAGGCGTGTAACCTAAAAAGTATCACAGTAAGTATCTTGCAACTAACAAATAACGCAGTAGTACTATTTGCATTGTAATAAAAGAAGAGTACCCGTTTTTTGAACCATTCAGTAAAATTTTGGCAATGAATCTTCTGAAGTTCATATTCTGGTAGTCGACGTGCACGATATTGCCCTTTGACAAGACGTTTATGCTCCCTGTAATCAAAACAGTATTAACATAGAAAGTATCTAGCAAAGTATTGAGCTCAGAAGCAAATGAAATTCACTTACTCTTGAAAAGGAGTGATTGAGTTAACATTAAACAATACATAACGATGTGCTTGCTTAAGAGATTTGTCATCAATCTGACATTTAGGGAATCTCTTTCTTTTACAAGATAGTTGAGAATGCTCATGTTGCCCCAAAGGTCGTCCTGGACAAAGAAAGTTGGATTCTTCAATTTCATTTTGGTCATCTTCATCATCATTTCTTATGGGTCTCGTAAACAAAGTTTCTACTCCAGAGAGGTATCGAGAGCAAAAAGTTAAGCTTTCTCGAGCGAGGTACCCTTCAGCTATGGAACCTTCTGGATATGCTTTGTTGTTTACATATGATTTAAGAGTGTGAAGGTCCCTGTAATGAAGGTTAAGTATATAAAACTTTCATTAACTTTTAAAAGCTAAAATGATAGAATAACACGGACTAAAACATGATTACCTTTCAATAGGATACATCCACCGAAAAGTTACAGGACCTCCAAGTCGTATCTCCCTAACCAGATGGATCACCAAATGCACCATGACAGTAAAGAATGAAGGAGGGAAAATTTGTTCCAGTTTACATAATGTTATAGAAACTCGAGATTCGAGAAATTTGAGATCAGCCTCACCTAAATCTTTTAGACATATCCGCCTAAAGAAATTGCATAACTCAATTATGATTAGGCTAACATGGTCAGGCAAGGTTCCACGCAATGCTATTGGCAAATATTCTTGCATCAACATGTGACAATCATAACTTTTCATCCCTATCAACTTTCTTTCTTGTACTTGCACACATCGCGAGACATTCGATGAATATTCATCAGGAGGTTTTATAGATTTGAGAGTTTTTAAGAAAGCATCTTTCTCAACTCGACTCATTTCATAACAGGCTTTTGGCAAAATATACATATTATTGCTCTGAGGATGATTCTTTGGGTGAAGCTCCTCTCGTATACCCATTTTTTTTAAGTCTAGATGAGCATTTAGATTATCTTTTGTTTTCCCCACTTGTCCGAGCAACGTCCCCACGATGTTGTCACAAACATTTTTTTCAATGTGCATCACATCCAAATTGTGTCGTAACAGCAAGTTTTTCCAATAAGGTAACTTAAAGAAAATGCTCTTCTTTTTCCAAGGCCCCGTTTCAACACTTTCTACAAGAAAATCAACACCTTGTAATTGATCAAGAACAGCATCTCCGGACAGAGGGATGGGAGGATATCCTAACTCTACATGTCGACCGAGTATCTCTACGCGAGTGATGATCTGCTTGAAGCCATTTTCTATGACCCATGTAACACCACTTTCTACCATGATCTAGCCATTTTGAAGTTTTATCGAATGCACATAAAGGACATGCATATTCTCCCTTGGTGCTCCACCCAGACAGATTGGCATATCCCGAAAAATCAGAAATAGTAGAAAGAAGAGCAGCTTTTAGGAAAAAGTTCTCATTCACAGAGGAGTCAAAAGTCTCAATTCCAGTATCGTACAAGTCTTTCAATTCATTTATTAACGGTTGCATGTAAACATCTATTTTATTCCCAGGACCTTTAGGTCCAGGAATAATTAAAGAAAGAATGAAGCTGGGCTGTTTCATGATGTACCATGGGGGCAGGTTATATGGAATGACGAAAACAGGCCAGATACTATAGGATACACTCATCGTTCCGTATGGATTAAAACCATCACTTGCTAAACCCAAACGAACATTTCAGGGATCACTAGCGAATCCCGGATATCTCTCGTCAAAGTGTTTCCATGCAAGTGCATCAGCCGGATGTCGCAGCTTGCCATCTCTTACCCGTTCCATATGATGCCATTTCATAAGAGTCGCTGTTTTTGAAGACATGAACAATCTTTGTAGCCTAGGTTTCAAGGGAAACCATCGTAAAATGTTCATTGCCTTATTCTTTTTTGGAGTTACCACATCTGATGAATTATCATCCTCATTATCCTCGGTGGGAATGGGTTTCCATCTTGAAGCTCCACATACAAAACAACTTTGGTCTTTCTCCGTGTCCTTCCAAAACAACATGCAACCATTAATACATGTGTGAATTTTTTCATACCCTAATCCTAACCTGGCCATGATTTTTTTGACCTGATAGTTTTTTTTGGGTAATACGTTTCCTTCCGGTAACAAATCGTGAAGGAACTCCAACAACATGGAAAACGATTTGTTGCTCCAACCATTAAGGCATTTTATTTGATACAAATGTACCAAACAAGAGAGCTTATTGTGCTTAGCATCTGGATACACCTTTTGCTCCACATCTTTTAGCAAGTCGTCGAACTTTCTTTTATCATCATTATTCTTTTTCTGTTGCTCATTCAAAACAGGTTGGACGTTAATTTCCGGTATTTGTCGAATATCCAAATTATCTGCATGTTCCCTTTCACCAATATCCTGATTGTTTCTTTCCATTGAAAATCTAAGAAAAAGGTCATGCAATAACCCATGCATTTCATTTTGATAATTTCCTTCTACCTCATTTTCCTTTATACTCGAAGATGACCCCTTCCGACTTTCCCCATGATCTGTCCATTCTGAGTATCCTTTTCGGAAACCTGAACATATGAGGTGATTGGACACTTCGGCTCTATTTTTGAGAAATCTGTTGTGACAAGTAATGCATGGACACAATATCATTCCATGTCAAGCTGATTTCAGAAAAGCGAAGTCCGAAAATGATTCCACGCCATTTACATATGTTAAACTAGCTCTTGGTGCAAGATACATCCAAGATCTATCCATAGTGATAACTATAACAATAGAAAGAAAGAATGCCAATAAGTAAAGTAAAACTAAACACTTATTAAGCTAGTGAATTATTGACAATATGATTGACAGAGAATTACAACTTTTACTACACCATTTCTACTATTTATACACAAAAGCATACACATCTGATAATCAAAACCAAGCCTGATTCGACATCACTACTATCAATTCATATATATACACCCAACTAGGCCTGATTCAACATCACTAATGTCATCTCATCTATATACTTTGCTACAAAATACTAACATCGTCACTGTAAATTGGTCGTTCATGATGGTAGTGGCGAGTGACCGACTAAATGAAGTTATTACTATGTAAGTGGCAACACTAAGCAGATACTAACAAACCTTAAGAGTCATGATCTAAAAACAATAATTGAATCACAGTATGATTGTAGAGAACAATCTAGTTATGCCAAGCCTTAATAATGAATTTAAAACCAGAGGCAGCTTTATATGGATTTTTATATATGATTAGATAGATACACAAGTTTGTACACAAATTTAACAACACACCAGCTACTTAAATATCATAGGTTTAGCACAAATGGTCATTATAAGATCATATATCCATATCTTTTCGGACCCTAGTGTTAATCTTCAATTCGATTAAACATAGAACGAAATGTTATTATCATAAATGAGAAATTTTAAACTCACATTTTCCTAGATACTACTAGCGCATTTCACCTGTATATAGACTACTACTTAAATGAGTGACGTGACTCGCGAGACACCGCTACTTAATTGATTTTTCAAACTTAAAGCCATAGTAATCAGTTTTCTAAAAACCGGTTATCTAGTAACTGTACAACATAAGCAATTCCAAACACTATTTGTTCCAATAATCAATCCCAGAAGAAAATCACCGCTACATTTTACCATTAACTTACAATACTAACTATTAGAATGCCATTACTTTTAGATGGTCATTATAGGAGGTTGATATAGCCAGTCATTCTATAAGTCTATCTTATGATTAAGTCAACAAAAAAAGTATATTTCATTCAAGCATTTCATCAAACAGTTGGATTGCATACACAAACAGAACACGTATTTCATCCAAACATTTCATCAAACACTTGTAAATCATATAATCATATAATCAGGTGCAAAGAGACTATGAAGCACAATAATAAGATTATATAAAATTACCTCAAAGAAATGGAATCAATCACATATGGCCGGAGGTGATGGTGACGGAGATGTTGATGGTGTTGATGGTGGCCGGAGGTGAAGGTGTTGAAGGGAGATAAGGCTTGTGAAGGTGTTGAACTGTTCTATTAGAAAAGTTTATTCATGTAGTAAAGGCAGATTTCATGAACTGTTCTATTAGAAAAGTGATATACATTCGACTAGTGATATGTTAGACCTTTTATTTTGTTTCACTTTTTTAATTGGATGTGAAATACTAAAATGATGTTTTATTGACTGTTTTACTCTTCAGTCACAAAAAATTTCAGACACTAAATGTCATTTAGTTTGTAGTGAATGTACAAAATGTCACTAGAAGCAAAAAATAAGTGTCACTAAAATGTTCATATGTTTATTTTACATTAGTGTAAGTAAGAAGTTTTCGGTGAATACTTACACTTATCTATAGTAACACAATATATATATATATATATATATATATATATATATATATATATATATATATATATATATATATATATATATATATATATATATATATATATATATATATATATATATATATATAGGGTAAGGTTCTAGAGAAAAGTGTAATTAGAAAGAAAAGTGAGAAAAAAAGTTACAGGGTAGATTTTGAAAACACTAGAAAGTTTAGGGTAAAAATTAAAAACAAATAAATAAATTAGGAGCGATATCAATCAGATCGTCAGTTCATTCACAAATCATCTACACCATCTGCCCTATCACCACCACCACCACTACCACCATCACCGTCTGCATCGTCACCGTCACCACCATCGCCACCGTCACCACCACCACTACCACCACCACTACTATCTCCATCGTTATTCCCAAACATGGAGATTGAGCTACTTCATCTGCACCGTAAACACCACCACCGTCTTCCGTCGTGCAACCACCGCGTTAATCTTCACCTTACCACCGTCACACAGCTTCCGTCAATCTTCTTCAGGTTAATTTCGTATAAATAACTTTTTTAATTATCTAACTTATATAATTTCATTGATTGATTAATTATTATAATGTTTAATACTCGGTATATAATAACTCAAAAAATACTAAGAAAAAACTTATTTTAGGGCTCTAATGTGTAAACACATGATAATTGTAATTATTGCAGGATATGACATCTTAGGGAATCACTGATTGATATTAGTGCATACTATGATACATTACAGCATCCAGTTGAGTATAATTAGGCAATATGATTAATATGTCAAATGCTGGAATCTGTTTGAGCCTTTGATTATTTGACTAATGCATAACAGTATCATGAAACATAGCATATGTCTTAAAATTGAATAGAGCATCAGTTTGTTTGTTTTGTTTAATGCATCTGTTTTAATAATATGTTAGGGCATCAATTTGTTTGTTTTGTTTAATGCATCTATTTTAATAATATGTTAGGGCATCAATTTGTTTGTTTAATGCATATGTATTAAAACAATAAGGCATATGTATGGAATATGGTATTGAAATAATAAGGCATCTGTATGGAATATTTTAGTGCATCAGTTTGACGTACTTTAGTGCATTTGTATGGAGTATTGTATTGAAACAATAAGGCATCTGTTTGACGTACTTTAGTGAATCTGTATGGAGTATTGTATTGAAATAATAAGGCATCTTTATGGAATAATTTAGTGCATCCGTTTGACGTACTTTAGTGCATCCGTTTGAGGTACTTCAGTCCTCAGATGTGCATTCATCTTTACATCTCATTTTGTTTGTACGGGCCTACTCCACTTCCTAATGTCTGATGATTTCTTACATTGGTCATTTTTGTATTTATACTTTCTCCATGTTTATGAGATGGGACTTGGGAGCCTTAAAAGTTGTGTGAATTATGTAAAGATTCCCCTACTTCTCGGTTGCTTCATTCTTAGCATGAGTCTAGCTGATTATTTCGTTAGGAATGGGAAGGTCATAGATTTAGATCACTGATTTAATTGAAAGGACATTACTGTGACACTCTAATCATCAGGTTTTAATATTTTATTTTTAATAGTAGTATTATGAATCTTAAAAACAGGAAAAGCCTCGAAATTTTAACACTTCACTACAAGGGAGTTTTGTTATCGCTTTGGAAAGGCAACCTAAAAGTGAGACTTGACTTCAAGATTTAGCGGTGGCAAAATGGCGGGCTGGGTTATTGGTCACTGATTGGTCCGGGTTGAAATGGGACAGATCATATTGACCCTTACACATTTATTTGCCTTATTTATTATAAATACTTTATCCGTTAACTATATTTACAAAGCTATCACAGCAATAGGTCTGTTATTTTGATTGAACGATATAAGTGGCTATAAATATTTAAAATACAATTTGGGTGACTTTCAAATTAGGGCATCCATTTGTATGTTTTAGTGCATCTGTTAGTATGATTAGGGCATCTATTAGAAATGATCAAAATGCTATTTATGGACCCATACATAGTCTATTCAGTGCCGCTAACGATAAATAAATATTAGTTGAAGAGGCTAATGAGGTTGAAGGTGAGGTTTGTAGTCATATGTGGGCTTCTTCTGAAAAACTTGATTCAGCATTAAATGGAAATAGTTGTAAATCGATATCAACATCTGTTTTGCTTAGGAAATTGAGATGGAGTACTCTCGGTCTTCAAATTTGACTGGTCAAAGGTCTTTTTTTGTTACCATCTGTGAAATTATGTAATTGGGATATATTGCGCGTTTTTGATAATCAACTGCTAAATGTACCAACATTTATCTTTTTGCAGAGAGGTTATAACATTTCACTCCCTCACAACAAGATCCCGAATGTGCTTTCTCAACTAGCTAAGAAAATGATAGCTCCTACAATGCCAATTGGAGAAGACTTTCAACCACAAGCTGCAATCGTTAATTACTTTGGTTCAGGTACTATTTGCGCACTAATCCAAGATCTGTCTGTCAACTTCCCCACTCTAAAATAGTATATAATTGTGAGTAAATTGAAATACGTTAGTTATATCTAGGTGGTGTTTGGATTTGCTTTTCAAAATTCTGCAACTCAGTGGTTAATGTTAAGAACTTAGGATACATGAAATTTGATTATACGTTGCAAAACACCCATCCTATTCGTAAAGATGCATTTTTTGGATTATTTTAGCTATTAATTCTCAAAATTATCAGAGTTTCAATGTTTGCAAAACAGTCTATGAATATGATTAGTGCATCAAAAAGGTAGATATTAGGGCATCTATGGGTAAAGGTTCAAACAGATGCACTTTCTCATTTTCTGTATTTCAGTATTTGCAACACAACTCTGCATTTAACCGACTTGAAGGATAGTAGTTTTCTGGTTTAAACCTTGTCCTATATCTACTACAGCAATAGGCACTCTAATGCTACATCTGCAGTTACAGATTTGTATACAAGTTTACAAAAAGCTTTAGATTTTGATGCTCGATAGATGCCTAATTATTAAGGTATCTGCCTAATTATTAAGGCACCTATGACCAAACTAAAATAATTGCACATATCAGGAATGGATATTGATGCTTCTTTATTAGAATGCTTACTTTCAATATGTCATTCTCTCAAGAGGCCCTGGTGTTGGAA
>JARVZY010004160.1:0-22831 GCA_030686995.1 Artemisia argyi
CAACTTAAGAAACAATCATTCACCAAGGGTTTCGATAGGGAGATCCGTTATCTCCTTTTCTGCTCTTATTAGTGGCAGAAGTTTTGAGCAGAATGTTGAAGTCTGCTCAAGCATTTGCTGCTGATACAATTCTCCTTATATGTCCCTCCAAACAAGATGCTCGAAGGATCAAAGTGATTTCACATATATTTCAAATAGCATCAGGGCTGAAGATTAACTTTGCAAAAAGGGCTTTATTTGGAAGGTATGTCTCAATGGGTAGGTTACAACAAATAGAAGCGATTCTGGAATGTCAAGTGGGCTCCATATCTTTCATTTACTTAGGAATTCCTATTGGAAAATCACCATCAAATTCTAAAACTTGGCAATCTCTTATCGAAAAGTTCAAATCCAAGTTAGCATCATGGAAATTAGACGATAAAGCCAAGGTGTCTGAAAGTTACGTTATTTTAGATGACGGCCATGTGTTATGTTGTTAAAACTTATAAGCATCTAGATAAAAGTTCGTGAAGAGGATGAGGTATGGTGGACTCCTGCTCCAAATGGAAAGTACTTAGTTGCTCATGCAACTCGAATGGCTCAAGAGTTACTTCAAAGTAAAAATTCCTGCGTTGAAAATATTAAAAAATAAACATGTAATTTCATGTGATGAAGACATTTCATGTATATGGTGTCAATGTCAATCAAAAATGATAAATCATTTGTTGCAATACGGATGCACACATCACATATGGAGGAAGTTGTTTTCATAGTGCTAACTTGTGTCGGTGCTTCCTTTATCGTTGGAACAGTTTGCTCAAGATTGATTTGGAGGAATGGAAATCAAGATTAAAAAATTTTGGTCATTGATAGGTCCATGTGCAATTTGAGAGATATGGAAAGCTAGAAATGAGTCAATTTTAATAGGAAAATCTTTTGTTGCGACAAGGTGGCAACATCAGTGGTTATGAAAAGCTTTCGGTGGTCGGTGGCAGTAGGCCTATGTCAAACACACCAATATTACATATGGGTGTCACAACATGGTGTGTTGTAATCGCGATATCGAGAATACAATTTGTAGCTTGTGCTTAGTCACATTTTGATAGATCTTATCACAAATGGCTAATCCATTTGTGATAAGATCTATAGTCATATGTAATAGTGCATTGTATAGTTTTCAATATTTGTTGATTTTCAATAAAGATACAATATTCGCATTAAAAAATATAATCTAAAAGAAATATTAATGAGAGCCTAACTAAATGTAAGAAGATCCATGAACTAACAGTCAAAAGGAAAAAAGAAAAAGTAAATTACCAAATTAAGCAAAAAAAAAAAAAAAAACAAAAACAAAAAAACACCCTTGGTCCAAGACTTGGTCATTTTTTTAACCCTTTTTTTATTTTGGTCATGCTCTGCTCGACTTCACTCTTTTTGTGACATGTGTCCCTTGCAAGTACACATGTGTCCCTTGTTCAACTGCTCAACTCCACCTAAGTTTTGTACTTGCAATGGACACATATCACAAAAGGGGTGAGGTTGAGCAATTGAGCATGACCAAAATGAAAAGAGGATGAAAAAAGTGACCAAGTTTTGGAAAAAGGGTGAGTGTGGTTTTTATAATTAAATATTTGGTTTGTGAGTGTGTGTGGGGTATTTAGGCGGATATATTTTTATAAAGATGAGTGTGTGTCAGCACTACCCTTGTATGGTGAGTGGGAGTGAGTGTAAATAAGATGAGAGAGAAAGCTGAGGTAGCGGTGAGTGAGTTCAAACCACTACTTCTAGTCGTAGGCTAGTCGGCAAAGGGAGGTGATAAGCTCACCTTGCAACCCAACTTACGCGCCATCACCTTGCACATCACCTCCTCTCACCTTAACTTCCTGCTTCCCAAGATGAAATAAGATGAACGGCTCACCTTAAGTGTTCCTTGATGTTTTATTATTTTTTTTATTTTTTTTGTGTGTGTGTGTGTGGGATATTTAGTGGGATATATTTGTATAAAGTGAGTATTTTAATGAAATTTGAAGAAGTTAAAGGTGACCTTGCTTATAAAAGGTGACTGGGGGTGAAAGGAAGTGAGAGAAGAGAGAAAGCTAATGTGACGCTGAGGCATAAGGTGAGTGAGTCACCTCCTTGCCATCCAGCCTTACAGTCCTAGACACCTTCTTTATACTAACTAATAATGTTGGCAAAAAAAGGTACAGTAAACTGTAATTATGTCGAGTTAAAAATCCACAGTAATGTTTATCATGAGAATAAATGCAATGAAACTATATATAGGTATTAGGACAATAACATGAGTTCATGGTGATTCACTGTTGTGATCAAGTAGTAAGCATCCATTAGTTGACTATAGTTATTACTGTTTGATCTAACTATAGTAAGGAAACAAACCTGTTCAAAAAAAAAAAAAAAAAAAAGCTCAGTAAGGTGGCAAAATGGCTGGGTAAGTTGGGTCGGGTTTGGTCTTAGATGGGTCCGAGTCTAATTTTAAATGAGTCACTTGGAAGGATGGGTTTGGGTCAAACGGGTCTCGAGTCGGGTTGGGTTTCTCAAGGGTTTTTTTTGTTTGGACATAATAATTCATTAATGTTTTTATATTTTATACGTTTTCTTACGTTTTAATACGTTTTTATTTGTTTTCTTACGTTTTCATCAACTTTTTATACGTTTTCATCTATTTTTCTTACCTTTTCATATGTCTTTATCCGTTTTTGTACGTTCTTATATATTTTTGCACATTTTATATGTTTTTTTACGTTTTAATATGTTTTATTACCTTTTATATGTTTTTATGTGTTTTTATTCGTTATTAACCATTTTTATCCGTTTTGATACACACGAAAATGTATAAAAATGGATGAAAACGTATATAACGTATAAAAACGGATGAAAACGTATGAAAACACAAGATAACATAACGGATGAAAACGGATAAGACGGATAAAAAACGTAGGAAAAGGTAAGAAACATGGACGAAAACCTATGAAAACGTAAGAAAAATGGACGAAAACTTATAAAATAGGACGAAAACGTAAGAAAACGGATAAAAACGTATAAACTGGATGAAAACGTACAAAAACGGATGAAAACGCAAAAACATAAAAAAACGGATGAAAACGTATAAAAACTGACAAAAATGTAAAAAACGAGCGAAAACGTATAAAACGGTTGAAAACGTATGAAAACAGATGAAAACGTATAAAAAGATGAAAATATATAAAAACGGATGAAAACGTATAGAAATGGATGAGAGCCTATAAAATGTACAAAAACAATAAATGAAAACATATAAAAACGTAAAAACACATAAAATCATTGGCTTTATTTTTATAGTAGACCTATGTGGTTATAATAGTAGACCTATCTAAACCCATTTAATTATTTTATTAAAACCCAACTAACCCCATCTAGACACATCTATATTATTTAACAAAACCCAACTACACTCATCTCATTAAAAATATTTATCCAATGTAACTTAAATTTAACCATTGGGTTTAAATTATCACCTCTAGGTTTTTTACTAACTAGCTATTATTTGGCATCTCATTACATGCAAGTAAAACATTGTTCTTCCTTCTCTTATTTACAAATTACAAACTTTATGTATTAAGTACTAAACTACTACAAACTACACTAATTGTATGTTGGTCCTTCATATTTATGGTAACATTTTGAACGGCTAGGTACGACAATGAGACAGGATTGGTTTGGGACGACTATCCAATGCCTTAACCCTAACAAGAAAACCCGCTCAAACCCACTCCGATCCTCATCGGAGATCTTATTAGGGTGCCCAGTTGAAACGTGATACCTCCTAAACCCCCCTCATTTCCCGTTTAATATTGGTAATACTTGAAACCCGAACTGATTTATTAGTTTTTCAAACCACCCGTAATATGATTTCATGCAATAACTTGAAGAGTTGAAAACTCACGAATAATCAATTAACACTGGCCTTAAAAGGTCTTCAACAATATTTGTACAATTGAACAGAAATAACAATAGCTACCCGGTCACAAATAACAACTAATTTTTTACACTTAATGATATTTTATGATCATATTGTACAACTTTCACAGATAGCAAATAATTACAAATTCATGATTTTAATCTTTATATATTATTATGATACTATATATATATATATATATATATATATATATTAAAAGCCGTGGATTTTAGGAACAGTACACTTTTTACCCTTTTTTTGTTTTGGACGGCCCAAACCCACAAAGCGGCATAACAAATACCCGGATCAACCCAACTTATCCCTTTTACTCACTCTCTCAATTATGTAGCTCCGACACCGGTAAAGGACCCGCCGGTCCAACCCGATCGGACCAGCCATCGAGGCATCTATAGTGTTTTGTGTGAGTGTTTCTACAGAACCTAGCTACAGGAGCATGAATTTGTGCTCTCCTCTCTCACAATATTACTCCCTCCCCCACATACCACACATTCCAGAACCCTCTCCGATATTCCACAACCCACAAAACACAAACAAAAACACACATACCACAGATGATCGGATCATGAAGATGAGGAAAAAAGAATACGAGTAACTTTTTTATTTATTTACAAATTAGGGCTATGTGTTGTTTTTGGGGGATTCTGTTAAAGTTAAATGTATTACATAACCAAACAAAACCTTTTAATTTCTTGGATTAATTTTGCTTTTTGATATGTTAATTTTTTTTATTCCAGATTTTGTGAAGAAAAAAAGATGGCTTCTGATGATGAAAGAGGTGAAGGGAAGGAGCTTGATCTTTCTTCTTCTGAAGTTGTGACAAAATATAAACCAGCTGTTGAAATTGTTAATGGTATAATTCTCTATCCTTTTTGTCTTTTCGTTTCTTTTTTTATTTTTAATAAATTTTATATATTATATGTTTTTTTGTTGATTAGAAATGAAACAATATTCCATTTAAAACCCATAAACACAAATAAGCGGAACCAATAAGCCCGAAAATAAGCCGAACCATAAGCCCAAAATAAGCAGAAACATATAAGCCCAAAAATAAGCAGAAAAATTAAGCCGAAACAATGGCGTTGAGTTGCTTATAGAGCTTGATATAACGTATTGGTTACTTTAGGTATGAAACGTTATTAAGTTATTATTACTTTAGGTATATCATTGCATTCGTAATCTTAATTGCTTAATTCAATATGTTGTCGTTGTAGCTTAACAGATTGTGATTAAGTTGTTATTACGGAAAATGGATAGTGATTGGGATTGCCTTTTTTTAAAAAGTCAACTGCATTATGACTGATATTATGATACATGTTGTTTGTATTAGAGGATGTTTGGTATTTGCATTTTTTTCTGCGTATTTGCTTATTTTAAGCTATGGCAAAATTTCTCCCCATTTGACCCGCTCCCTTGCTATTTTTTATGTTCTTATCAAAATAAATATACATGCCTTATAAAATGCACTTTGGGTCACAATTATGACGACACACTTAACGATGCACTGTTATGTTTTCACGCACAGGTATCGAAGTTGCAGACTGAGCTCGTGATTGAAAGGTAAATTTCAGCCCGAGTACGCATAACTATGTCAATTCATGCTATGTTATATCTGTAATGAGTTAAACGGGTGGATATGAAACTAGATGAAAAGGGAATGGTTTAAATGCAATGAAAATTGCAACCGGATTCAGGTCACCCAAAGTATTATTAATCTTGCATAAATCCTGCATAATTTTCAAGTTTATAAATAGATGAAATTTTGAACAAGGTAGTGCTACAGGAACATAAAGAAATTCAGTCACCTTTATGAGCGTAACCAAACACCCACTTAGTTTTTAAAATTAGGCTCATAAAGAAATTCAGTCACCTTTAGAACTGGAATTGTCATGGAGATATATAATTAGTTTTATACAAAAGGCGTAAGCTTTACTTATGAGCCTAACCAAACGGCCATATAGTTTTTAGACTAAACTGATAAGCAAATGCAAACACTATCCTTCACATTGTCTTTTGAGAAAAAATAAAAGTTAATAGTTTGAGGTCGATTATCTCAGGTACATTGCAGTTGGAAACGAGCCTTTTCTTAAAGCCTTCAAGGGCAGAGGTGCTGTACATTTTGAGGTTTTTTGTCGGGATACTGAAATAGCCATAAAGAGGTTCCAAGGGTCCTGATCATTTTAGAATCTTTTATTATGTATAAAAAGATAAATTTATGCGGTAGTAAGCTGTTTTAGACTAGCTTTGATAGCTTACAGGTGTTTTTTATGTGGTTTTTTGCAGGCAAATTTGAAGGAAGTTGATGATGTTTCGGATCAGTTGCGTCCATCTTCAATAGCTTAGGAGTGTGGATGTGTTCATAGTGATTGAGAGTTCTGTTGTTCTAATGTTTCTTGCCTAACGAGTGTCCCAAAATCAATTACATATGATTGTTTGATGTAACGTTCAAGGTAAAGAGAATTTAGAACCAGCGTGGTTGTGTTCACTTCCAAAGTATGCTTTTGTGACCCATTTGGGGTTATTGTGTGCAGGGTCTCTTGAATGTGGATGTAGATGAACTTGCAGCCGATGTCAGGAAATTCTCTAGGATCAAAAGCGGATAAAGAATTACTTGGCGGAAATGAAGGACATGCCAGGGGAAGAAAGGAAACGCTTAATGTCGGACGGGAAAGATGTGGTGCTGAATGAACAACAGGTAGAAAAAGTATGTATACTACTCTTAAGTGTGTTATGAAGTGTTTTTTTCTTCTAATTTTATACACTCTAGAATTGCAAGTGTGTGATATGTCTAAATCTAAATGCATTAAAGATGGGTACTAAACCTATATTAAAGTGTGAAAGTATGAAATGGGGGTGTTTGGATTTACTTTTGTTGTAAAAAGATCAATATTCCTGAAGAAAAACAATATTTTTTTTAATTAATCAAATCAATTTTGAAATAACCAACTTTGTACTTGCTTATCAGAATCTGCTTATTTTAATTCAAAATAAGCTAAAGCAAAAAGATAGTAAAAATAAGCAATGCCAAACACCTCTTAAAAATGAAACAAATTTGTTTCGACTACATCAGACCAGCACTTAAATGATTCTGTTTGTTTTCTTTAAAAGTATAAGCCACTTTTGAAACTGTATAATAAAGTTTCTTATATCAATTCTGCAATTTCTTTGCTGTTAGTTTGGTTTGAAGATGCATATACATTGCGGCAGTTTTACAATCATTTTGAAAAACACATAATTCAGTAACATTGTATTCAAACATCCCGGCGCAAAGCACTGGCTTAAAACCTCATATGCTACTAAAAATTGGGTCTATATGATCCTTTTTTGTAGGCTTACTTGACGAAGGTTGTCCACAGTCTTGAATCTTTTGAAAAAAGATCATTTTTTACTAATATATTTTGTTTTTTCCATTTGTCGGTTCAGGCTTGCAAGCTCCAAGAATTGCGTGCTCTTAGAATTTGATGCCTTTGCGGGGTGAAGATGGCTAAGAAAGAGAACAACTCAAATTAATTTCAGGTCTTGCTATACCAAAATCAATAGGAGAAACATAATTAGTAAGTACAACTGTAACAAGATTTAAAGATGACGCCTCAAGGATCCACCGATCGTTAAAAGTTGTCGAATTACACTTAATCAAGGTATGTTACTCTACTAGAAAAAAGTTAGATGCCTATATATGTGTTTAGGATAGTATTTTACATCAATGCTTTAATGCCTCCTTTTTTTTTTTTTTTTTAAACAGGCTGAGATTGTTTTTTGTGTGGTTTTTTATACGCCTTCTGCTTTAATGCCTCCTTTTTATACTGTTTAAGGTTAATTAGCAATGGAAAACATTTACTGAATGATACGCCTTCTGCTTTGAAATGTCGCATAGTATGGCAAGTTTATAGATTTATGGATATGGGATGCTCTAAATCGAAAACTTCACTTGCTAGGTTAGACAGGGTGAGTAACCAGTCAAACTTAGTTTATGTCAAAACCAGTAATTGCCATGTATGCTTAAAATGTATGTCAGGTTGAGCGGCATATATATATGGTTAAAATGATTTATATCAGGTTGAGCGTCCGGTATAAATACCTTCCTGTGTTTATTTCTTTTCTGATTTGAGTTATGTGGCAGAAAGTGGAATCAGTTAAGTTAGGAGTTTAAGCAATTAAAAACTATGTTAGGTTGGAGATGCAATAATTTTATAAAAGGGCATTGGTATCAATTGCTTAACTGAAGTGGTTCAAAAAGTAATGGACACTAGACTCTTTAACTTTGAACTGATACTAACGGATGTTTTTAGAGTTGTGTTAACTGATATCATTAACCACTATAGTAGGAGGGTCTTTGGCTAAGTGTAATTTAGGTGCGTAATGGGTTGTTGCATTTAAGATAAGTACTAATCACTTTCAAGGTCTTTGACTACGCTTATTTTGAAAGTCTGAGGGATTTCTTGGAGATAAATAAGCTAATGAGCATAGTCCTTTAGATTAAGACTATCCAACTATGCATAAACTTTTAGCCATGCGCTTACCCAAACACCCTTGCAAGTAGCATAATAAATTAATGCTTTAGACATGATTATAAAATGTTATTGTTGTGGTTATTACACTTAGGGGGTTTTATGCATTATGAAATGTTATTGTTGCAGTTACTAGCATTTTTTTTTTCAAAAATCACTATATGCATTATGTGTTTTCGGCGATTGCTATATAAATACTAACCGTTACTTTTACATCGCCTCAGTTTGCAAGAATTGCAGAAGAGGATGAAGATCAAGAAGTAGCAACATATTTTGGTCATGCATTTGAATCGTTTCAAGTACACGGAGCAACTCGGTAGGTACAAAAAGCTATCATATCGTGTTGTTTTCCCTCCTGAGCTGAAGCTGAGCAACACGATGGAAATGGCTGACTGTGAGTACTCATTATTTGTTGTGGTAATTCACATTGGAAATGGTCTCAACCATAAAAGATATGTATACAAAAAAATAATAATATAAAGGATTAGAAATTACCATTTTGGTCTTCTTTTTGGTACCACATTCAGTTTTGTGTCCTCAAAAATTAGTTTTTCTGGATTGTATAGTTAATGGCGTTTAGTGTCGGTATATATGAAGTTAGATGCTATATTTCTTTTAAACAGAGCATGTATCATATCAGATATTGCATTCCCTTTGAACTGAAAAGATTACATCTATTAAGCTTTATAAAATTGCTTGACAAGGTAAACTTCTAAGATGCTAATTTCTGTTTTCGGATACTTGCAATACAAATGACATCCTTTGATACTTATATTGTCAAACTCACAACTCATTAACTATGTACTCAAACATCTCGCGCAACGCGCGGGTTTAAAACCTAGTTAGATATAAATATAGGTATAAAAGTATATATGTCTGGAAGTGATGTGGCGTGGGGCAAAGATGTTGTGAACGAATCCACACTCGTCCATGATAAAAATATCTATTAAAGCCCCTAACAAGATAGACATACCTCACGAAAAAAGTTAGTCTTTCAAGTATTCCTGTCAAATTCGTGTTTTTTTCAATCCTTACCTAAATCCTTTCAATAAGATTAGGTGTAATGATAAATCCTCTCATTAGAAAAATACAGTTCTACCTCAATGTTACATCATCAACCTTTTCACTCGCGCATTACGTTTACTCCTTAACATTACTCATCCCATACCATTTACATGTACCATGTCAAAGACACACGTACACACAATATAGTCGCATTAACACACACACACACACACACACACACACACACACACAAAACTATTCTCTTATAGGTGATGCTCTTACCATTTCAAAATCCTTCAGCACGCGCGATTTCAGAGGCCTTTTAGTAGTTGTCACACATGCTCACTATGCCACATACTATTGAGTTGCATCGTTACACAGAGCCTAAGCGAATCAAAAACACCTTCAGCTATTTTAAAACCCCTGAAATTTCACATCCAACCTAATACTCTAATCTATATACTATATAAAAACAGTGTTACAGAAAAATGACATGGCACCCCACGCTACGTAGGAAACCCCCTATAAACGCACGTCAACAGAAATCATCCCAGTCATCAATTTCCGAAAAATGGCATGACTTAATTCCCAAGTAAATCAAATATGGAACAAATTTTATTCATAAAGATAAATTTACTATAATCCATATCTTTATAAGAGAATTTTGAATTATTTTTTTATAATACATATCTGATGCGTGGGAATCGCACCTTGCTTTACCTCTCGAGGGATCTCGCGAGGCTTACAACCCCCACCAGGCAGTGTACCTGATCATTGTAGTATAGTATAGTGACAAGTACCGGGGGATTGATCGTTCAGCTTAGGAATAGTGTCGCTAGGATTAGAAAGCCTAATTAATAGTTCTAGAGGTGAGAGATGATTATTTTTGTATTTTTATATTTTTATGAAAGCAATTAAAATCTCGGGTTTTGAAGGAGTGGGCGGAATTAGTTGCTATTCAACTAACCCAAAGCTAAGATGCAATCAAAATAAAATAATAAAAATGAAAACAAACTGATTAAACTGAGGTTGTGAGCAGTAATTGGAGAAATTGTGTTTACTTAGACTTCACTACTCCCTAGATATCTTTTACATGTTAATTACTTGTTACACTTGTATGAATGACGGGTTGTATTCCTTAATACCATTCGTGGAGTGGCATACATAACTCCCCAACTCTATGAGCTCTTATCTCCTCCTACACCATGACCCAACACAACTATAGGGATTGTAAACAGTGGCTCATGCATTAAATACAACCAATAAAGACCTAGTACGCCTCGGTTCATGTTTCTTAAGACGTTCAAGCATGTTACCATTTGGAGATCTGCCAGTTTTCTTAAGCCTAACATATAATATCATTCATTCAAAACAAGAATAGACAAGTAATCAACACATAATCAACATCTAGGTTTCATTAGATCTAAGCAAACACAAAGAAAATTTAGCCTAGCATAGTAGAATTAAGATAAGAACAAAAGATAGACAACCAACACATAGACATATTGATTGAATTAAGAGTATACTTATCTCAATTACAATGCAAGGTCTCAAGGGTTTGGAACCCTTGAAAAACCTGTAAAAGAGGCACCAAAATCGTCTTTAGGGTTTCACCAAAACTTCTCTCTCTTAATGAAAAAACTAGAAAACTATATATAGGAAAATCGTCCTGACGGCGTCAAGAGTAAAATCTGACGCCGTCAACTCGCCGCCATACACTTCCTCGGACGCCCTAGATAAAATCGTGACGGCCTATGTGACGCCGTCACCACCCACGGTAAATTAATCTTGGTCACTTTGACGCCGTCATAACTCCATCTGACGCCGTCACCAGCTACGGTAATTTATTCTTCATGTCTGACGCCGTCAAGAGCAAACCCTTGACGCCGTCACCTTGTATTTCCAGCTTGGATTTTTGGTACTTTGTCGTTTTCTTCACTTTATGCTCCAAAAACGTCCAAAATAGCCTCTTTTCCAGAATTCACTCTCCAAACACCTAAAATCACAAAAGGAACGATTTAGGGCAATATTTGATCAAATAAATTCGGATTCGGGCTTAAATGACCCCCTAAAAACGGATCATTTTTCGCCTCATCAATATCTATACCTTAATTATAGTTTGACATTTTCAAGATTTAACCTAATTCACGCCTACACAAACCGACTAAAATCACGTGCACATTCACAAACGCACAGAAACTCGATTCTAATAGTTTCACAAAGAATCCGGTGAAGGAAGAATTAAAAGTGAGTTGGTTTTCAATATGATTCAAGATTCATTAATGCAAGAGGTAATTCTAATATATATTAATTTGTGTTTGTTAATTTGTAGTGTATAAAAATTACTAGCACGTAAGTTTAGATTTAGTTTAAAAGAAAACATACATGTAGTAAACATCAATTCATGGACGACGGTTTGGTACTACATGCATGTTTAGTTCACAACTATAATTATATCCTAGATCTAAAGAAAACCCTAGATCTAAAGAAAACCTCCCCCGCGCTGCCTCCTTCTCCGGCCGTCGGTCTAGAGGTTTCTTCCTTCCCTCTTTTCTGTACATAACCTCTTTTTGTTTTATTTTCTTTCATAAATCTTGTTGCATAAATGTTAGGCAAGTTTTTGGGTCATGTCGCTCTTCGGCTTCATATACAGTTCGTCAGCCTACTTTATATTGAAATTGTGAGCATGTGAGGTGATTATGGTTGGGAAGAGATTACGGTCGTGAGATGGTTAGGATGTGAACGGTTCAGGTTGTGAAGAGGGTTCAGGGTGTAAATATCTTTCAGGTTGTGTAGATGATTTAGGTTGTTGAAGATTGGTTGGGTTGTGAAATAGTTAGGTTGCGAAGTTGGAGAGGTCGAGAAGATGGTTCGGTCTATGAAGATGGTATGGTAGTGAAGTGGATCGGTTTATCAGGTGGTCGTGAGTTTGATGTGGTCGCGGAGATGGCGAGTATCTGATGTGTTCAGGTCATGGATATGGTGACTACGTGAGGTGTTCAGGTAATAGTGATGGTGAGTTCGTGATATGTTCTGGCAATGGTGATTGTGAGTTCGTGAGATGTTCAGGTAATGGTGATGGTGAGTTCGTGAGGTGTTCAGGTAATAGTGATTGTGAGTTCATGAGGTGTTTAGGTAATGGTGATGATGAGTTCATGAGGTGTTCTGGTAATGGTGATGGTGAATTCGTGAGGTGTTTAGGTCATCAAGATGGTGACCTGGCCAGTATTCGGCTCGTGAGATGGTTAGGGATATGGAGATAGTAAGGTTGTGAGTTATTTTAGGTCGTGGGATGTTGAGATTGTAAGGTGATTCGGCTCATCGGTGAGATGGTTCAGACGGGGAGATTGTGAGATGTCAAGGTGATTTGATGTTGAGGTTAAGAGTTGATTCAGGTTAAGGGCGTTATGAGGTAATGAGATGGCTAAGGTCAGATATAGTAAGGTTGTAAAGATGGTTTAGGGGTGGAGATGGTGAGTTGTTAACCCGTAAGATGGTGAGGTCGCTATTCGTGAGTTGGTTTGTGAGATGATGAGAGTTAGATTTGTAAGCAAAGGGGCGTTAAAGCAAGGTCGAGGGACGATCGTTTGAGTTTGGGGGTTCTTCATTAGGTGTTGTTCATACTTTTGGGTTATTTTCTTCAATCTACCATCCCCACTATTCGCAATGCCACCACTTGGTTAGACCGCGTGTTCTGATTTGTATGTTTCGAGGTTCTGGTGTAGGATTATGTTTCTTGTGTGAGGTGTGTCAGGTTATGGCTTGTGGTTGGTTGTCAATCCGTGTCATGCTTTCTGCTAGGTGTTTGCCCTTATGTGTTGTTGCGCTTTGGTGTGTTTGGTAGTATGTCGGAGTTATATCTTAGTAAGTATAATATCCACTTTGTGATATCCCATGTAGGTCGTAGTGTCAGTTCGCCGGTCTGGTGAGTTTAGATTAGTTTGGTCGGTTTATTATGGTTGTTTCGATGGAATTTTAGCATCTTGCTACTTTATTAATATACATTACCTTTAAAAAAAAAAAAAAAATCTGTGATACTTAAATTTTGCAATATGTTTCTATCAAAATTATTATTGTTATTAAAAAAAATAA
The DNA here is from genome assembly GCA_030686995.1 of Artemisia argyi. NCBI lineage: Eukaryota > Viridiplantae > Streptophyta > Magnoliopsida > Asterales > Asteraceae > Artemisia > Artemisia argyi. Next base: position 13,561 of record JARVZY010004160.1, read on the forward strand.
TAATAAAAAATAAATAAAAAAAAACCCGTCCCATAGATCTAGTTTGAAAATAAAGATGTGTGACACATCAAAACAAATATCTTTAAAAACCTCCAGAAACTGCCTCTCATTCATTTATAGACCCCACAAAAGTAAATATTCCTCTTTCCCTCCGTTCACTGTTTTCTCACCCCTTCCCATCCTAACCCACACCCACCTACATAAACCCTCTTCTCTTCACCTCCTATTTCCTTCTTCTTTCTTCAATAAACTCACCACTAGTCCCTAAAACACACACACACCCTACACCACTAGATGAACTATTTTTCAAATCTTTTTTTTGTCAAAAAGAGAAAATGGGTTAGATTTATTTTCTAAAAATATTTTCTAGGGTTTTTATTTTTATTTATAAAATGATATTTACTATTTAGTTGTAGAGTGTGCCATTTTTTTTTTCTTAAAACAACACCTTTTAAATCCAACAAAAAAACCAAACACAACAACAAGAAACAAAAAAACAAAAATAGAAACATTTCATGAGTTCCAACAAAACCACCAACACCAAACCCTCACCGGAGACATCATAACTTTTCCGGCAAAAAACCCCATCTCCGGCGAAGAATATGCACCAAGATTGCCGGAAAAAATGCCTGAAACATACCAATACAACAACCAACAACAACAACAAAACCAACAGCTTCAACAACAACAACAACAAGGGTCATCAAGATTAGCCTTAAGAACATCAAACACAGGTGGAGAAATAGTCCAAGTACAAGGTGGTCACATTGTCCGGTCAACTGGTCGGAAAGACAGACATAGTAAAGTTTGTACAGCAAAAGGCCCACGCGACAGGCGCGTGCGTTTATCAGCACACACTGCTATACAATTCTATGACGTACAAGACCGTTTAGGTTATGATAGACCAAGTAAAGCAGTTGACTGGCTTATTAAAAAAGCTAAAACTGCCATTGATGAACTTGCTCAGCTGCCAGCTTGGAAACCTAGTAATGGTTCAAGAAACGAGATTTCGACATCGAATTTGAATTTCGAGCAAGACCCAGATCAGGGAATTGGAATTCAAGAGTATCCAGGTGATGAAAATGGTAATGAAAGCTTTTTGCCTCCTTCACTTGATCAAGATTCCATTGCTGATACTATTAAGTCTTTTTTTCCTATGGGTGCTTCTTCGAATGGGGCGAATAATACTTCTAGTGCGGGTATGCATCAGTTTAATCAGAGTCAGGATCTTAGGTTGTCACTTCAATCATTTCAAGATCCTATTATGCATAACCACCATGGCCATAGTCACAATAGTGGGAATGGGAATGGGAATGGGAATAGTAGTGGGACTAATAATATGTTCTTTGATGGGTCGGGTTGGTGTGAGGACAACAACCCGACCCATCAGGCCCACCACGCTCACCAGACTGGTTCTGGTGGGTTTCAGAGAATGGTGACATGGGGTAATGGTGGTGGAGATGGTATTTCGGCAGGATTTGGGTCTGCGACGCCACAAGCGCCGCAGATGTCGTTTCTGCAACCGTTGTTTGGTCAACCGACAAACAATCAGTTGTTTACTCAGAGGGGACCCCTTCAGTCCAGTAATGCACCTTCGTTTCGTGCTTGGATCGATCCTCCGCCTGTGTTTACGGGTGTGGCGATTGATCAACAACCGACCTTGGCTTTTCATCACCCGTCTTCTTTGTCTGGATTTGCTTCTGGATTAGGTGGGTTTTCAGGGTTTCGTATTCCAACACGAATTCAAGGTGAAGATGAGGAACATGATGGCGTATCAGATAAGCCGTCTTCTGCTTCCTCGGATTCTCGTCATTGATTCACAATCATCCTCTCACAAAACAGGTCAAATATGGAACTCCTTAATTTCATGTTTTTTAGGATTGCTTATTCAAAATGCTTAAACTAGTGCTTGTATTAGTTTCACATATCAGATAGCAAGTTTACATAAACACAAATAAGTATATAAGCCGTTTTAATCAGCAAGCCAAACGCTCCCTTATTTCAAAAAAATTTCTAATTTTGGTGAACTTTGATTATGTTAACAGAAAAGATTGAAGCAATATATTAAGTTTGAAGCAAGAGAGGATGAGAAAAGATTCGATGGCTGTATCATTCAGGTTCTATAATCACCAATGGGGTGTTTATTGTTTTCAAGATTTAGTTTTCATGTTTAAAATTGAGCTTGTTGTTTAGCTCTAGACCATGTTCGTAATTGTCTGGATTTCATGTTTTTAGCCCATGTATGTGACTATTTCAAATTTTCAATTGCCGTATTTTGCTTTATGATCAAATTACGCACTAAGCTAAAACAGGTGAAGTAATTTGTTTTAGTTAAGTTAGGTGAATCGAATATCTTTAAAAAAGAATCTTCGACGATGGTATAAAGTTAGGTGAATCGAATGGAATATAAGCCAAATCAATACATTCTTTGTAGTTAGCTTTCAGATTGAGGAGCAAATGGGATGTTTCACTTTGTTTAGAAATTTGTCGATTTGATTATGTATCGTTTGAAAGAGATAGTTATGGTTTTGTCTCTCTTTTTACCCTTTTCTTGAAAACTTGCTCCATTAACTTTTCAACAGTGATTAGTATGTGGCCTAATGGAACATGATGGAGAAAGAATGGGTGGGTCGGTTTGTCTTTAAGATGCCGATCGGTTTGTCTTTAAGATGCCGATCGTTGCTCCGCTATCTGGGAGCCACATTGGGTGCTACGTCGTTTTTTCCTATGATTTTTCGGGTTGTAATTTAGACTTCATATTGATATATGGCTTGTCTTGAAAATTCCATGTGCCATTAATTTCACTTCTTTTAAGCTTTGAGTCTTGTGTGGTCAAATTGAAATATTTAAAAGGTTCATCTAGTTGATGTTTGTTTCTAGAATTTGATTATGCTTTTTGCCTAGAACCCATGTTGCTAAAAAAAAGGTTAGAATCTGATTCTTTTTTAGTAAAGCCAAATACCCTTTTTTTTGGTTGTTTTTCTTCAAGTGTCTTTGGCTCTTGAATTCAGGCAAAATTTCAAGAATTTGATTCAAGATTAGGCCATTAGGGCATGCTAGTTGTATACCAAATGATATGTGAATTTATTTTGTAAGGAACAATTGTGGAGGGAACTACACCCTTGCTCAATAAATAACAAATTTTGGTACTTCTTTCTGGCTTATGGTCCCCTATCCTGCAAATCTCTCTGTCAATTACGTACTACGTAAAAATTAAAGCTTTTTTTTAGAACACACACAAAAAGTGTCTTCTATAAGGACAGTGACAATTGCTTCAAGGTTGATGAAGACAACTCAATTGAACAAAAGGCTATTACTTGTCTAGTTTTTTTCCCTTTAGTCAGGGCGTTATGGTGGTGGTAGACCACCTGATAGTGCAACCCACCACGCGCCATCCCCATTACACCCCTCCCCCAACCGCACGCATTGGGGTATTTTGGTTGCGGTTCGGTGGTGCAAACCACCTAACTTATGCACTTTTTTTGTGTTTGTGGGGTATGTTTGTATAAAGTAAGGTATTTGTGTGTAATGGTAATGATCATTACAACTGTTTGGTGGTGTGCTGAATAGTGATGTGACGATAATATGGATGTGATGAGTTTTGTGACCATAACACTGCCTTAGGAAAGAAACCAAATAGAAAGTTACTACGTATTAAATTTTAAAGTTTATCAACCGTCCAATAACTAGTGTTATTAACAATGATTAAACTCAGAAACGGATGATTACAAGAGATGCATTGTTTTCATCACGGCACTTGAAACTTTTGGGTTTTTTCGTTAGCATGTTAATTACTTGATATACATTCGTTCCTCGGTCACTAACTTTTATCATTTGTTTATAAACGTTACTCTGAAAAGTTGGTTTCGAAATGGTTGATTACTTAAGTCAAACTTATGATTTGGGATTTTGATTTTCCAATAAAGATGAATTCTCTGCATTTGAAAAGGTTGGTTTTTTGGATCTTGGGGAAATTGGGCTCTATGCTTGAGGCTGAATCTAGTTCCATAATTTGATAAAATTGTACTTGTTGCAATGATTGTTTATGGGATTTAAGTCTCTTGTTTAATTTCATAATAAGAATTATTAAGATTACATTATCAACCTCTCATGAATGTGATTGGGGTGTATATTTTTTTAATGCTTGGCTAATCATTTATAGTTATATAATTTGTTGGTTGGGTCCAGAGGGATTTTGTCCAACAAGAACAATGGTCACTTGCCTTTTAGAATAATAAAAAAAATTAGGATTATTAGACATTAGTACTATGATTAAGCTTTTTTAATCAAGCAAACAGTATCCTAATCATGGCAAGAAAGCTATTTTACTACAATATCATTAAAAAATGATGTTAGTTTAAAAGAGAAAAAGTTCAGTTGGCCACAATCAGAAAGAAAAATCCAAGCAAAAGTGTTCTAACTATTATATTTCTCAACTTGATGCAATGCAACATTATAATAATCATACCCCATGATGTTCAGGTGAAAAGGATATGTCAAGTAGTTATACATCATACCCCATTATTAATGAATGTGCATGTAATTATATACTATTATATGTCTCAATCCTTTACCAAAGGCAAAACTTTTTTTTTTTCTTTTACAAATGTACAACTAGAATGACATGCTGCAACGTAAACCATATTCAGTAGAAGTTAAAGATTGAGCTGGATGATTATGATGTTGGAAACCTTGATCACCATTCTTTGGTAAGTGTGTAATGAGTTCATGAAGTACCATTGCTTGCTTTGAGTGTACCTTCTTTAGTACTCATATGAGGTTTTGCTGCAACTAACTTCTTTGTTTTGGTGTGCTTTATCTTTTTATCTTGTTTATTGGTCTGTGATGCCCGAGGTGCCCGTATAGAATTGATTGGTCGGGCAACGACACGAGCTTCCCATGGGCAAATTGCAATCCATCGCTCCATCCAACTCCAACCCCAACTTTCTTTGCTTAGATCATAATAAGCTTGCCCGAAATGTCGATTAGAACTGGCCCTCCACTTAAAACCAAAAGTCATCATATTCAAAGTTGGGGGAGTCAAGAATGCAAATACTTAAAAAAAAAAAAAAAAAAAAAAAAAAAAAAAAAAAAAAAAAAGGTGTTTGGATTTGTGTTTACTGATTATAAAGTCTGACTTGTAGTTATGATAACTACGGAGTAGTTTGTAATGTTTAAATAAACATATTCTGTTTTTTGTTTTTTTTTGTTTTTTCCAATTTCTGATTTGAGGCAAATGAAAAGTTTCTAAAACTAAAAAAATCTATTTTTTGGTCATTTTAGTGTATAATCTTTAAGAGTTGGCTAACACTCAATTATCTTTAGGTCATTTTAGTGAACAATCTTTAGGAGTTGGCTAACACTTAATCACAATATCACTTTCGAACGGACATCCAAACACCCCAGAATGTGTAAGTTAAATGGCATATGAATACACAAAAAACATACTTGGTGAGAGAAGGCATACGCCATTGCCCGTTCACGCTTGTTAGTAGCTTCTCCTCTTTGCTGTATCTTGGACACAATCTCGTCCATTGACTCAGGACCACCGCTCCATTCTTCCTATTGTCATTCATCATAAAGAACGCAAAACAAATGATAAGTTCATGTGATGATCATCTGGAGCTAAGGGATTCATTTCACATCTTGTAAAACATAAAGGACCGTTTCTACAATTTTTCAAGGTCAGCACAAAGCACTCCTTAGCATTATGTGTTTCAACTTTAATGGCATATGGACTATACCCTCACTAGTTAGGTTTAAGGGGAGGTAAGCAACAAATGCATAAAGCATAGTACCGCAGACCGGACCACAGGGAGCATTGGATACATATCAATTACTACTATCCTTGGTTCAAGCTTGAAACAAGGATAGTAGTAATTGATATATATCCAATGATTTATGAAATGAATGCGTATAATTATCATAAATAAACAGACCCTTAATTTTGCAATCGACTCTACACGATCCAAATCATTAATTCACAATTCTAGTTGGTAGTAATGTAGTAGTACTGTACCTCTAGTGCATGAAACTTGGAGTCAATTTTTAATTGATTTTGGAGCTTCTTTTGCTTTATTCGGCTTTCAGTGACCATATATAGGCGGCGAGTTCTGAGTTCCGCTTGTATTTTGCTCCAAAAATGTATCGTATCGAGAGCATTTGAAGCTTGTTTAGTAAGAGCATCAGCCTCGATTAATGCATGAAATTTCGGAGTCCCTTGAAGAGAATTTAGTGATTTTTTTGCCTATCATCCGATGCATAAACATATAAATTGTCGTCAATAGCTGTTTAGATTCTTGGAATTATGGTGTGTCAAAAATAAATTCTACTATCCTTTTTTTTTGAATGGCAAAGACAGTAACTTCACCTATTAACCAGCATTAAAGGATGGTGGTTTGACTATTGAGGTAAAATGAACTACTTTACAACTTAAATGTTAGTACACTTCCTACTAGTTTTCATGAAAACTTTGTTGATTGAATTAAACTTTATATCAGATTGTACAAACATGAAAATAGTGTAACTTAATCTATATCCAAATCTGTATCTAAATTGATTTTGAATGTAGTCTATTTGACCTACAAGGTCAAAACATAACTATTGTCCTTTCTTATAAGTTAGTATAACACATGGAGCAACAAAGGAGACAGCTTATTAAATTATCATAAAAAGGGTTGCATACATCTTTAAATGCTCTATATGTAAGAGTGGATCAGTGAATTGACTATGGTTATATTTATTGGTATCAATTCAAGGCATCAGGGCATAAAACTAGTTTTCCTAGCAAAATGGTTACAAGTCAAATCTACAAGTCAAATAGTTTAAAAGTAACATAAAAGTCACACCGAGTGTTATAAAGCTTTTACAAATTTGAACTGTATATAGTAGTTGTGAAATTAAATGGTCAGACGAAAACTTTTTACAAGTCAAACCCAATGTGTTTTGTGTCTAATTCCTTTTGAACTGTTATCTAATCTGAAAGCAAGGCTGTACGAGTATGGCCCATGGGTTTTGTTGCATAACTAACGAAACAGTTTGTAAAGGAGATGATGAAAAAGAGCTAATCAGTAACGCAGTGGAGGTAGCAAAATATAGGGCGTTACCTCCAGTTTTTTCGGATTGCTTTCCTTCTTTTTCTTATTGCAAACTATCCACTTGAACCAATTCCACAGACCCATTTGTAGTTAATAAAACTGGCGAAAAACCTAGTACAACAGGATCATTCTTGATTAGAAAACATTAATAGCTAAAGTTGCAGCCTTACAGGACGAGTAACATAGAATTTAATGATATGTGCAATCATTTTCATATCCTACTACTGGTAATGAATGATGTTTGGTACTAATTATCAACCATAAATCATATAGTACGTTATGTAGGACTTATTCACATGAAGACAATATGTCCTGAAAACCTAACATGTTAAGTTAATTCAAACTAAATATAGTACTCTGCAATGAAGATCACAAGGTTGCCAGATAGAAGCTGTCTTCAGATCTAGCAATATGTTTAAACCTCTATTTCTTACTAAGAAAACATCTAGTTCTACGTAACAAAAGTACCCTTTAGTCAAGTTTGAGTCTACGAGTAACCTTATATGGCTGGCCAAAAACGTCGAAACTTTGACTCTCATTCACCAGTAGAAGGAAGATTTTGTTGTCTAATGCTTAACATACTAATATAGATAGGGGCGGACCCAGAACTTATAGTCACCGGGTGCAAATAAAAAAAATATACAAGAATGACGAAGTAACCAGGTTCATTTTGGAAAAAATCAGGATTTTTGACAAAATTTACACTATGTGAATAAAATCCATGGGGTTCCCGTGAACCCCCGGCAACCCTCCTAGCATCCTAGGTCCACCCATGAACATAGACATGGAGTTCTCTAAAACCATAGCAACTAATAGCCAAGTTTGAATCTAGAAACAACCTATTTGACGATCAAAAGTCAAAGTAACATGATTACAGGAACGAGGGAACAATTTGCTTGTTCACACTCAAACATTGTCATTACTTATTTACAACCATAGCAACTTGTTAGTCAAGTTTCAATCTAAGAACAACCTATTTGACACCCAAAAGGTCAAAACTCGGCTCTAATCAGGAAGAAGGTAGCATCGACTATTTATAGTCTACGTTATTATCGCTTTCTATATACCATTGGCAACTTTTAGTCAGATCTATATCTAAGAACAACTTATTAAGGTATTAACAGCCACAATTCTAAATATTTACACTTGTGTAAACGACAGACGATATACCTAAACATGCAAAAATATTTCGGATCTCCTTTAACACTTACATTATCACCAACATAATGAACATTAGCAAGAAACTTTTTTATACAGTACCATATAAGGGAGTGTTTTGTATGAAAAGTAAGAACATAATTCATAAAACAAAACATAGACATAATTCATAAAACAAAACATAGCATAAAAAATAATAAGTTCATATATGTAAGGGGTTTGCCAACCTGAAACTGCAGTTCTGTAACGAGAAACAGCAGAATACTTCCACAGTATTATTATGATAAAACTGAAATACTAATAATAGTGGTGGGATTTTAGTAGGTATGAAGGCATTCTCAGAAACTGACCCAGAACCTACCAAATTGGTTGCAATGTGCAATCATAATAAAATACTTGCAAACCATATAGAAGATATTTAATATAATAAAAACTCCTACCAAATTAGTTGTAAATATTAACCACGTCCTATGGTCAAGCACATTAATGTCCTAACAAGAGGGTCTTAGGTTAAACGTCACCAGGTATGTATTGGGGTGGCCAGGTAAAGGGTTATAGTTGGTCACGGGGATGCCTCGACTAGACCGTGTACATATGACTATATGAGTAAGCTAGTTAAATTAACAAAAAAAAAGCAGAGAGTAAATTGCAAAAATCATCCATGTGGTGAAATCAATTTTGAGGCGCAACCCTTACAACTTCGAAAATTTATGCGCACTTGTGAGAAACTTTGGCGTCGTGGGATAAAACTTTGAAAATGCTGGGCAGTCTCACACCAAAGTTGACCACGAGGATTACGCCGGCACTTTTGAAATTGTAAGCATTGCGCCGCAATTTCAAATTACCAAAAATTAATTTAGTATAAAAAGTTAGTCCCGGCGGGGCTCGAACCCGCGACCTTCGGCTCATAAGACCAACGCTCTAACCAACTGAGCTACGGGACTTTTTTGTTATTTAGCTTTAATTACAGCCTAATTAATTAAATACAGATTGCAGCCTACTTTTACCCAAAATCT
>JARVZY010000074.1:0-27816 GCA_030686995.1 Artemisia argyi
CAATTTGTTGAAAAGCAAAGAACATCTAACATTAAGACAGGCCTAGGCTATGATAGTAATGAAGGTATTCCATTTAAGAGCAAGGAACTTAATCTTACTGTTGATACCTCCACTAGTGATGAAGAGTTCATAAGTCTAGATGAAAACACTTCTAGTGATGAGGAATCCCCTAGTCCCACACCTCCTGTATTTCAGAAAGAAAAAGGTTATAATGCAGTTCCACATCCCCCAGGTAGCTTTCAACCACCTAGAAAAGATGTTGATTGTTATGGTGTAGATAATCTAGAGTTTAGGAAAAAGCTTAAATCTGAGACTTTAGAAAGATCTGTTGAAGCTCCTAAGGTAGAAGAGTCCAAATTTTCAAAACAAGCAGTACATTCAAACTCTTTTCGAAGTATTGCTGATCACTCAGCAGTACCTCAAAGAAAATTCTTTCAAAATACTGCTAATTTTAGAAACTCTTATGGAAGGGGATTTGAGGATATTGGTCCAAAGGTCTGCTATGTGTGTTACAGTCCTCATCATTTGATTAAAGATTGTGATTATCATTCAGACTACTTGAGTAGCTATCCAAAGACCAGAACTGCACAACCAAGTTATAGGGAGAATAAGCCAAGGGATAACAAACCAGTTTGGAACTATACAAATAGGGTCAACCATAGTAATTTCTCAAAAGACTATAGGTACCCTCTTCAGAAAAGGTCATACTCCAAACCCTCAGTACCTTCACAAAGTACTGACAAAAAGATCCCTAATGTTTCTAGCAAACTCTCAAGTGTAAGACCTAGGAGTTACAGTCATTACAACCCTAGAAAGCCTTACAACACAAGTAAAGATGCTAGGACACAGAACCCAACTCCTAAAGTTACAACTAAATGGGTTAAGAAAGAAAGTACTGCTGGGGAAAACCAGTACTTTCAGAAGTTAAGGGTGAAAAGGGGACAAGTGATCTTGAAAAATCAACAGTTTTGGAATCAAAAACCTTAATTCTTGATCATGCTTTCAAAGACAGTGGTGATTACATACTCAAAAACTTTGAGTATGTCACTCCACAAGGGGAACACAAGTCAGTAATGGCTTGGGTTCCTAAAAATAACTAACCTTTTCATGTAAATGCAGGGCAACCCAAAGGAGGAGCTTAAAGATCATCTTATTGTAGATAGTGGTTGCTCTGGTAGTATGACAGGAGAAAAGGAGCTCTTGTCAGATTTTAAAGCTTATTATGGAGGAAAAGTTGCATTTGGGAATGATCCTGATAGAGGAAGAATTACTGGCAAAGGAACAATCAAGGCAGAGAACATTGATTTTGAAGATGTTAGATATGTGAAGGAGCTAAAATTCAATCTTTTGTCAGTCTCTCAGATTTGTAATAAGAAGTACCCTGTGTTATTCTTTGACACAGAATGTCTCATACTTTCTCCTGATTTCAAATTAGAAGACAGAAATTTGGTGTTACTGAGAGCACCAAGAACTAATGATGTGTACAGCATAGATTTGAAGAATGTGAATTCTGCTGAAAAAGCAACATGTTTGATTGCAAGAGCATCTATGGAGGAAGCACATCAATGGCACAGAAGACTGGGACATGTAAATTTCAAGAATATCAATAAGCTGGTCAGAGGAAATTTAGTTAGAGGTTTACCTTCTAAGACATTCAAGAATGATCACACATGTCTTGCTTGTAAGAAGGGTAAACAGCACAAGGCCTCTTGTAAGAAGATTGATGAGAAGACTATTAGAGATCCTTTGGAATTGCTGCATATGGACTTGTTTGGACCTGTTTCAGTTGTCAGTCTGAACAAGAAGAAGTACTGTTTGGTTATAACAGATGACTGCAGTAGATTTAGCTGGGTCTTTTTCTTATGTTTTAAAGATGAAACTTTTGATGCTATTCATGACCTAATTATAGCATTAGAAAATCAGTTAAGGCTCAAGGTTAGAGGCATTAGATGTGATAATGGGACTGAGTTCAAGAATCAGCTTATGGATGAATTTTGTGCCAAGAAAGGAATTACAAGAGAATTCAGTATTGCTAGAACTCCTCAGCAAAATGGAGTTGCAGAAAGAAAGAATAGATCTCTTATAGAAGCAGCAAGGACTATGCTTGCAGACTCTCAACTACCTGTTCCATTCTGGGCTAAAGCTGTAAGTGTTGCTTGCTATATATTGAATAGAGTATCAGTGACTAAACCTCAAATGAAGACACCCTATGAGTTACTCATGGGAAAGAAGCCAAGCATCAAGTTTATGAAACCTTTTGGATGTCCCCTCACCATCTTAAATACTGCTGATAATTTGGGAAAATTTGATGGGAAGTCAGATGAAGGATATTTATTGGGATATTGTACAAATAGCAAAGGATTCAGAGTGTACAATAGGGCTACCAAGAAGGTTCAAGAATGTCTTCATGTTGATTTTTTGGAAGAACAAGAGAATTCTAAAGGTAAAGGTCCTGATTGGATGTTTGATCTTGATTTAATGTCTTCATCAATGAATTATGTACCTGTAAGGGAAGAAAATCAAGTAACTCCCACTAAAGAAGAAGCACAGTACATTGTTCATGATGTTAATTTAAGATCTGAAGATGAGCCACAAGATAATGCCAATGAGGAGAAGAAAGATACTTCTCAACCTAACAGTATTGTTGATCCTCAAAGTACTGTCCCACCACAGATACCAGTATCTGCAGAAGATCAGGGTATTCAAGAAGAACTCTCACGGATGCTTTTTCAAGAAATAATGGCTAAGTTGTATGATGATGAACAAAGGAGAGCTTATGAAGCAGAAAAGAAGAAGGCAAAAGAAACAGCCAGTACTTTAACCCAAAGTACTGTCAATCCTTTTGAAAGTACTTTTCAGCCATTGAATACTTCAAATTGGCTAAATACTGATGATGTTCATGATCCTAATATGCCTGACTTAGAAGATACTGCTGATCCAAACACCATTACTTTAGAAGATACTGACGATGAATTGGATCAAGAAGGCATTTTGTCATATTCTAATGAAGATCCAGATATCACTAATTTGGAAGATAATCTTGAAGTTCCACCAACTCCAACTCTCAGAATTCATAAAACTCATCCTGCTACCAATATTATTGGACCCTCTTCATCAGGGGTGCTCACAAGGACTAAGGCTAAGAATATGTCTCAACAACATACTTCTTTACTTAGTTTTATCTACAAGCAAAACAGGGTGAATCACAAGGATCAGAAGGTGTGTTTATTTGCTTGTTTTCTATCTCAGGAATGGCCCAAGAATATCAAACAAGCTTTATCCAAAGAAAGCTGGGTGGAAGCTATGCAAGAAGAACTTCTACAGTTTAAACTTTAAGAAGTTTGGGTATTATGTGATCTACCTGATGGAAAGAAACTTATTGGAACTAAATGGGTTTTCAGAGTAAAAAGAGATGAAAGAGGCAATGTGATTAAGAACAAGGCAAGGTTAGTGGCTCAAGGATATAGACAAGAAGAAGGAGTAGACTATGATGAAGTTTTTGCTCCTGTGGCAAGACTTGAAGCCATTAGGCTATTTTTGGCTTTTGCATCTTATATGGGATTCCCTGTATATCAGATGGATGTTAAAAGTGCTTTTCTATATGGCAAAATAACAGAAGAAGTTTATGTCAAACAGCCTCCTGGTTTTGAAGATCCTGCACATCCAAACAAAGTTTACAAGGTAATAAAAGCTCTTTATGGTCTTCATCAAGCTCCAAGGGCTTGGTATGAAAGGCTTTCCAACTTTCTACTGCAACATGGTTACAGAAGAGGAGCCATTGACAAAACTTTGTTTATTAAGAGAGATAAGAAGGATATTATGCTTGTTCAAGTATATGTAGATGATATTATTTTTGGTGCTACCAAGAAATCTATGGTGAAGGAATTTGAAGATCTTATGCAGAAAGAATTTCAGATGAGTTCCATGGGTGAATTAACATTTTTCTTAGGCCTTCAAGTACAACAGTCAAGCAGTGGGATTTATATTTGTCAAGATAAGTATGTTGCAGATATTCTTAAGAGATTCACTTTTACAACTGTTAGGCCTACATCTACACCATTGGATACTAACAAACCTTTGGGAAAAGATGAAGATGGAGAAGATGTTGATGTCACATTATACATGTCTATGATTGGATGTCTTATGTATTTAACTGCATCAAGACCTGATATTACTTTTGCTGTGAGCTTATGTGCAAGACATCAGGTTACTCCAAAAGTATCTCATTTGAATGCTGTCAAGAGGATTTTCAGGTATCTTAGGCAACAACCTAAGCTAGGATTATGGTATCCTAGGGATTCACCTTTCCATCTCCATGCCTTCTCAGATAGTGACTATGCAGGAGATAACTATGACAGAAGGTCCACAACTGAAGGATGCCAGTATCTTGGAAGCAGATTAGTGTCATGGCAATGTAAAAAGAAAACAATTGCAGCAACTTCTTCTACAGAAGCAGAGTATGTAGCTGCTGCAAGCTGTTGTGCACAAGTACTTTGGTTGCAGAATCAGCTTTTGGATTATGGATTCAATTTCAAGAATACTCCATCAATATTGATAATAAGAGTACCATCTGTATTGTTAAGAATCCAGTCTATCATTCCAAGACCAAGCACATTCAGATTAGACATCACTTCATAAGAGATTGCTATGAACAAAGGCTTATCAATGTGGTTAAAGTTCATACTGATGATAATGTAGCAGATCTACTCACAAAAGGCTTTGATGTTTCAAGATTTACTTTCTTAGTTGTGAGTATTGGCATGATTAATATGTAAGCTATTTTTGAGGGGAGGCATTAGTAGTTATTAGTTAGTCATTATTTGAGGGGAGGCTACATGTATCATTCCAAAGTAAGAATTTTATTCATGATTCAGAAGTACAACCACATTCTTACTTTTTAGTACAAGACACAGACATCACAAACTCAAGACTACATCCACCTACTACCAAGCTCCACATCCTACTCCATTGGCCTTTTACCCTTGGCCTCATAGCTTTGCTTTCCCTTCTGAGCAGTCCTTCTCTTGTCATCAAAAGAAGTCTGTTTTCTTGGGCAGGCCAGGCCAAGTACCTATTTGGGAGGTCTTTCTTTTCTTGGTTCAGGTCACTTCATGTTCTGGATAGCTGTTTCTAGGGCCTGAGTCAATGCATGTGGAAGCTCTTTAGCCAAAGTTGAACCAGACCCAACTTTCTTTTTGGGCTTTTTGATGGAAGTACTGCCTGCATCAGTTATGGTAGAGTTGGTTGCACTCATTGTTGATGATGCTTCTTGGTGTCCCATCCATTGCACATGAGGAGGAAAATAGTCTGTCCATCCTGGATCTTCAAACTCAAAATCAGAGTAGTACCTTATCTCTGAGTCTGTGGTACCTTCTGAGTCTGAAGAGATGTTAACAATGGGTATGTCACTCATTCTGATTACTTGTTTGTGTTTTGAGAAGATTTGGTGTTTTCAAAGTTATTGGTGAAGTTGCTTTTATAAGCAAGGTGAAGGTTAATGGGTATTTATTGAAGTGTATTGAAGTTCACTTACCCTGGTTGTTTTGGTATTTAATGTGGTGTTAGTCATTAATGCGTATTGACTTTTTAAGATTTTTTGGTCAAATGGTCAATTCTTGCAATTTTGAGTAAGACAGTACTTTGGAAAGTACTTCTCCATTCTTTATGGAAAGTACTGCTTGGTGTGCGACGTGTCAGATACTGTTCCAACGGTCAGATTTGCGGCTAACAACCTTTCGAAAGATATGGGATATTTACTTCCAAAAATAACGGTAAAGTCATTAATTCACCGTGATTTTTTGTAATTTTATCCGTATATAACCCTCATATCTTTTCCTTTTATTCACCTTACTCGTCCATATAAACCCATACCTACTTTTTGATCGATCATCACTCTCTGTATTCTAACCCTAATCATCATGGCTCATCGACCAACCAACACCAAACACAACATGATTGCAAACCTTGCAAAAACCCAAGCGAACATTGATTTTCATGGAATTATTGATTTTCTCACTGGTTCAAACATCTGTTACTCCATTCTTGTCAACCTGGAGATTATTGGACCCTGGATTCAAGCTTTTTGGGATACAACTCAGTCACATGTTGAAGATGGAGAGGATGTTATTACTGCTACAGTTGCTGGGAGAGCTATACGTGTTACAGAAGCTTCAATTAGGGAGGTTTTGCTATTTGATGATGAAGGAGGCTCTGTTTTATTTGGGAAACAAGAAGTTTGGAATACACTCAGAGATATTGGGTATGAAGGTTCTTTGACTAAGCTTACTTTTCAGAAGGCTATGGTTAGTCCTCATTGGAAATTTCTTATTCATGTTTTGCTACATTGTTTGAGTCCAAAGAGTACTGCTTGGGATCAATTCAGTCATTCCATAGCTTCTGCTTTTGTTGGTCTTATTACCAATCAACCTTTTAACTTTTCATACATGATTCTTGAGGGTATGCTTACTCATATTAAGGTTGGCAAACCGTTTCTTATGTATCCTAGGTTTGTTCAATTGCTTTTAGAAAATACATTAGATGGTGTACCCAAACCTCAGGATTATGTACCTACCAATAGGATGCCACCTAAAGTTTTCACTTTTATGTCACATAAGGGAGTTAATTTTTCGGGTAGGAATACACCTCTTAATGCTTATATGTTAGAGGTAGCTCAAGCTGTTAGGGAAGAAGAAGACAATAGTGGTTCTGCACACTCTGATCATGATGCTTCATCTGATTCTGCTGAGCATTCTGATTCAGTACATACTCCCACACCACCCATTGTTTCTCCTCAACATGATGTTTCAGATGTAAGAACTCCCTCAGTTACAGCCTCTTTGGATCAATCTGTTTCTGCTCAAGGTACTTCTCCACAAAGTACTGATCCACAAGGTACTGCTTCAGAGGATTCACAAGTACCTACTCCCAATGATTATACTTTCACAGGTGGGCTTCAAACACCTAGAGAAGATGAGGGAATTCCAGGTACTGAGGGTCATTCTGATTTGACTACAGAATTGGAGAAGCTCAAGTCTACTGTTCATACTCAAGCTGCAGAAATCAAACAGTTACGGAAGAAGTTCAGAAGATTGAAGAAATTTGTCTGGCCTCT
This sequence comes from Artemisia argyi, assembly GCA_030686995.1. Classification (NCBI taxonomy): domain Eukaryota; kingdom Viridiplantae; phylum Streptophyta; class Magnoliopsida; order Asterales; family Asteraceae; genus Artemisia; species Artemisia argyi. The sequence goes on from JARVZY010000074.1 coordinate 7,112, forward strand.
TATTAAGCATTTTAGGCTTTTTGTGAAAGAAAAGAAGCAGTCTCAGAAGCAACAATCTAAACAGAAAAAGTCTAAGTCTAGGAGGAGGCATAGGAAATCATCATTTACCAAATTGGGGAGGAATCAAGATGAGAATTTGAATAAAGATGATTTTGAAGTTAAAGTTTCAGAAGATGCTCATTTGTGGAAATATCCTGAAAGTCCAAAGAATCTTATACCAGAAAGTTATGTTGAAGAGGATATGAATATTGCACAAGAAGATGAGAATATTGAGCAAGAGAAAGAGAATGAGCAAAAAGAGAATGAGCAAGAGATTGTTAATCTGGATGAAGATGCATAGAACATTCAAAGTGCTGGTGTTCAAAGTACTGTTGCAGAAAACATAAGTCTGCAAGGTACTGCTAAGCAAGGTACTTCTTTCAGAAATATTGATGAAAGTGAAGTCACTGCAGTTGGACCTTCTACAATGAATTATGCAGATGAAGCTGGTCCTTCTACTTTTATACAGCAAGAAGAAGAAAGAGTACATACTGCTAGTGATGATGAAACAATTGCTCAGGTTATGATGAATTTAAGAAGACCTACTGGAGGAATACATATATCTGAGCCTGCACAAAAGGATGATGAAAGTACTTCTGAATCAGAGAAAGTAGATCCAAAAGATAAAGGGAAAGGTATAATGGTTCAGAAAGATACTAAGAAGAAGAAGAAGAAATTTTCTATTGCTCAGATTAGAGAATTAGAGATTGCAGAAGATTTAGAGCTTGCTAGAAAGCAACAAGCTGAATATGATGCTGAGTATTTGGAAGAAGTTAGCAGGCCAATTACAAAGAAGCCAATGACCATAGCTCAGGAAAGGAATTGGATGATACAATTTTTGAGAAAGAAGGGATACAAGAATTTGCACTTGAAAAGGTATCCTGAAGTGAAAGCTCTGTGGGATAAAGTACAAGAAGATATCAGAAGAGAAGTAGAAAACTTTGTGCCTATAGAAGTTGATAGAAAGAAGAAATTAGAAGATATAAGGAAGGAACAAGCTGAGCAAAGGAGATTGAAAAGGAAGAAATTAGCGGAAGATGATCAATTGACAAAAAGGCTGAAGTTAGTTTATGATGATACAGTTGATGAACTCAGAAATTATTTAAGAGTTGTTGACTTTGAGAACAAAAAGATTGATGATTCTGAAAAGAAGTCCAAGATAATCTCATTTTCTGTGGTTGAATCTAAAGAGGGAAATTATTTTATGATCCACAGAGAAGATGAAAGCTTCACAACATTTTATATGTTATGGGATTTGTTGCACTGTATTTCAAGAGCATATCTTTATGACTTATATGTGCAAGTGCAGACTTATTATTCAGTGAATGAAGCTTCAGAAGTGGGATTAGTTCTGCTTGGAGACTTATTTACCATCTGGGATACTGAAGAAACAAGTGTTGATCCTCTTTGGAATGATCAAGAGAATTAGGAAATAACAAGATGGAGATTCTTTGAGTCATCAGGAGTTCATACACTAGAGATGGAAGATGGTACCATGATTCATATGTTGGCTGAGAGGAGATATCCATTGATCAGAGAAATAATGCTCAGAATGCTGGATCATGGAATGGAACTTGAAGAGGAATCTGAGGTAGCTTTGAATGTTATCAAGCTATTTATCAGATGGATTAAGTATGAAGAGTAATATTGCATAATACTGATATGATTTGTTTTGTAAAGTTAAAGTATTTTTCTAAGTACTGCAAAAACAAACAGTACTTTATCAAAGTACTGCTTGCTGATATAAACCAGTATAAGTTCTTTAAAAGGAAAATAAATGTTTTTTGATAAAAAGGAAAAAGGATTTGAAAAGAAACACATGGTGTTAGTATTTATACTACACAACAAATGGTTATTGATTCACCATGTCTAATCCACATAAGAATCAACTAGTCCAGAGCAAACGGCTACTGGTAAAGACTAATCAAATCCGTTAATGGTTGATAGTTTACCAAAAACTAGGTTATCAACTCACCATACATCCAAGTGATCAAGAGTTGGCTAGTCCATAGCAAACGGCTAATGGTAAACACATATCAAATCCGTTAATAGCTGATGCTTTGCTAAAAATCATAATTTTCAATGATTCACCTCTCACAAGAGTTAACACACCTGGAAGTGATGAGAATAGTATGAAACTTTTAAGATTTGATGATCTTTGTACCTAAATGTTGCTGAGTTGCTGAAAAGATGTTGTGGAAGATATGATGCTGATGAAGAGTACTTTGACAGATGACAGATAGAAGAAAAGGAATAAAGAAATAACCTCAATGTATGATTAAAGATTTGAAGATTATAAACAACAAAGAAACTTGAAATCAAGCAAGTAGAGTTCAAGTTAGGGGAGGATTGTTGGGATATGAAATATCAAAGTGCTTCTGGATGTCAAAGTACTGTTGCATGAAGAATAAAGTCAAAGTACTGCTGAAGAATAAAGTCAAAGTACTGCTGATATGAAGAATGCTTAAAAGTACTTCGAAGTAAACAAAGACTGATATGCAATATTAGATAAGGATTAATGTGTAATATTAGATGATTATTCTAGAATTAGTTAGGGATAATTACTTGTCGTTCAAGAATTAGATGTTGTAAACCGACTTAAGGTTATCTATATAAAGAGCCTTAAGAGGTATTGGTCGATAGACTTTTTAGAAGATATATAAGTTTTACAAGTTAGAAGTCGATCAAGTTAAATAGTTAGGGATTGTTAGTGAATCTGTGTAACAAAGCAGGTTCAAAGTTTGGTTAATATAAAAGTTCTTCTTAAGCTTTGTGTTACTAGATTCCGCATACTTTACAAGGTCAAACAGTGTTTCAATATTAATAGTGTTGAGTTTACTCAATATTGTTAAACCCTTACAAGCTACAAAGTAGTTTGGTCATAGTATATCGATCCAACACTCCGGTTTTCATAATGTCTGCCCCGATCTTTGCACCAAGGTATACCCGCTTATTTACCAAGCAGTCCATGTTTGTCTTTCATTCAAGTTGTTTAACCTCCAACTTTCTTTGAGCCACTGCAGCATGATCGTTACTATCCTGGATTACCTCAGCTTCACGATTTTCCTGGGCTCCCTGCAGTTCCACCTCAAACCAAACATGTTTAGAAACATGTACTCCATGGACTTATGTTTTAATACCATAACCAAGTTGTTTGAACCCAACTTGTTTATGACCAAGTTGCTTGAATCCAACTTGTTTTGAACCTCCATGCTTTTATACAATATTCCCATCGAGATTTTCGATGTTTAACCTAGTATCCATACTAGCCATTCTTCTTTAACCTTGTTACAAACCTTGTCAATTTGCTTTTTAACCAACTTTACCAACAAGTCTCACAAGCCGTGTGTTAAACCCGCTTTCTTGTAATTATCGATCTAATAACCTTTAAGGAAACTCTAAAGCTTCGATCTTTCCACCTCAAGTCTACAACCTTGATACACCTTGTACTCCAAGTAATCACTTTTCTTGAATACCAAGACAAAGCTAAACCTTACTTGTCTTCCAAGACTTGAATTCCAAGAAACCAAAAAATTGAAGTTGAAACTTCTTTCAAAATCTTGTCACCTTTGAAGCTCAAAACCGAAACTCCAAGAACCTTATGACAAAAGAAAACGAGTTCCGATAACCCTAGGAGAATCGATCCACCTCCTTGCAAGACAACTTCAAGAACCTTGTTGCCCAAGTAATCTTGACTCGTAAACCTAGAAACCTTTAACCTTGTAATCTACACAACAATAGCCAAATAATAACCAAAAACGACAAACAAGACACCAACCAAATCAGTAAATTCGACAATCTATATCTCCTTCCTAGAAGCTCTGATGTAAGATCCCTCCAGTGAGATCCTAGATCTATGTGTCTTCAACCTACGCTTCGAATTTCGTAGAAATCCAACGGTTAACGAACCCGCAGTGCCAATTTTCCCGCGACTGCGCAGTAACCTATGAATCAAACCCGGTTCACTCGTTTCTCTTGTTTTGGCTCTATCCACGTTGTGTGACTCTTTCTTCTTGAACAAGGCTCTGATACCAATTGTTGGAAAATACCTCGACAACAAACCCGAAGTTCGATCGCGGAACGCTAGATCGCGAGTTGTATCAAGCATGAGTAGCAAACACGAGACTACAAAGAACCAACTAGAATATGCACACATGTTATTACCCTCAACGAACCCTTTATTAAAACCTAATAAAGCTTACAATTTGAGGAAGAAGAATGAATAACTAGCATCCCCCCTTATCTCTATTTATAGAGATGAGGGGATAAAAACCCTAGCTTGCCTTGTACTCCAAGCTATCTAATCCTAGTTCTAGTCTACCACCTAATCTAATTACAAAGTACACTTTAGTCCCTAATCTATGTTTAAGTTACTACTAATATTTAACAATTTCCACCTTAGGAGTTAAACATAACCGATACTCAGCAACTTTTCCTCGTGCTGGAACCTCGGACAGGGGACCACCTTGTCGACCAGGCATTGTACTTTAGTAATTTTCCATGATTAGCTTCCGTAGACTCCTTCACTTTCTTCTTTTCGGTTCTTTTGAATTCAGAGTCGCCAGAACATCCTCCATTGTCAAGGATTCCCTCCCATACAACAATGTTTCCACAAAGCTTTCATAATACGATGGCAACGACGTAAGTAACATAAGAGCCTGATCCTCATCCTCAATCTCGATATCAATATTCGTCAAATCAAGTATCAAGTTATTAAACTCGTCTATATGATCACCCAGTTTCGTCCCTGGACTCATATAGAACGTGTACAGCTTCTTCTTCAGATACAGTCTGTTTGCTAAGGACCTAGTCATATACAGACTAGTTAACTTCGCCCAAATTCCTGCAGCAGATGTTTCCTTGGTAACTTCCCGTAAAACCCGGTCTCCCAAGCATAGAATCAAGGTACTGTATGCCTTTTTCATCAAAGCAGCCTTTTCACCTGCTTCCATGTCCGCAGGTAATGTCTCTAATGTAGCATCACATCCCAGTTGTACCATTAAAGCAAGCATCTTTATTTGCTAGAGCGGAACCACGAATCAAGAACTACTCCAACAAGACCTCGGCAAAGGGTTATGATCCCTTAATGCCGAGTGGCACCAATACACATGAGATATTTTACACTCAAACATTTATTAAATGTGAGCAAGAAAAGAAGGTACAAATAAAACCTCACCCCCTCATCCCTATTTATAGAGAATGAAGGGGGAGAAACCTAATCTTTGGTGAACAAGGATTCTACAATTGAGGAGGTTAGGAACTTTCCTAATACATGACTAACCTCCTTAAGTTTGAGCTAAAATAAAACTAGCCCCCTAAACTTATATCCTAACTATTACACACTAATATTCTAACATCCCCAATATGACAAAAGCCCAAAGATGAAACAAGTTTAATAAATTAAAACACAAAAGTCCAATGATTAAATAGGTTTATTAAAAGGTAATGTGTTCATTTATTTATCGTTATAACTAAGTATTCGTTTTATTTCACTTTTTCACTCTATTATATTATGGTTCAAAAAAATTTGTGCACCCAGTCATATTTGTTTCTGGCTCCGTCTCATTAGAATGGGAGAAGACGTGAAGGAGGTTTGCAACCATATGGATGGTAGTGGTTCAAACCAAACATGAGGATTTTAGTGGTTCGGTTAGGAAACTTCTCTACGCCCTACTCGACTCCCTGAGTTTCCTACTCGAGATTTGATTCACTAATTGAACAAGCTCCCTTCTTGGCAGAGAATCGTACAACGTCGTTTACAGTTTTACCGATACTAAGCTAAATATTGAGTCCTCACTAGATAGAACCGACCTTTCTATTGAGGTTTTTTTAGGCCAAAAATACTAACCTAACTCACTTTTGTTTGGTGTATAATGATCAATATGACTTTGGAGTATAGTAGTGGAATATGAGAATACAACAATGTTGCAAATACAAAACACAAAAGACTTTAACTTTTTTTTTCTTGCCCTTTGTTCTTCCCTTGCTAGAGTTGATCACTTTGATGAATTAAAACAAGATTATGATAAAAGATTATTATGAATGAAAGATTTTAGTAATGTTTGAGATGTGTTTGCAAGTGATGAGTAAAATAGTAGCAAAATGGCTTGTTTAAATAGGCAAACATGGGTTGTTACAGGCTTATACGGATCCGTGAGTCTGCAGATTTCAAAAAATATATTCGTTTTGAAATGTCTTTCAACTTTTGTTTGCATTGTTTCTATTTTAGATTGTTTAGGGAAGAGTTAGAGCAAAGCGTGTTTGATGTTTTTTTAAATTGTTGAACAACTCAAATGCTAAAAATGGCTAATTACATATTATGATTTCCTCTTTTATTTTGGATTATCATAAGAATGGTAAATTCTAATTTCAATGATGGATGAGATTTGAATGACTTCCCTAACCGGAAGATTCTAGCTAGTTGTAAAATACATTTTATAAAATATTTTTTTAAAATGAAAGTAAATAAAAGTGCTATAAGTATTTATAAAATGATGCAAGTGTTTTGATGCATTATGTATATCTTTGATCATTAAGCTAGTTTAGAAATTAATATTTATACCTCAAAGTGATTTTCGGCAAAGGATTGCTATGTTTATAACATGTTTACGTAAACTTTTACGTATTACATTTTATATTTATCATTAGCAAAAACGAGTGGGGTAGCTCGCGCGTTGCGGCGGGAGTGTTGTGTTATCGAGAGGTATATGAACTATAGATGTAAAAAAATCTGTGTCACAGCCATCTCAAAAAAAATGATGAATCCTTATGATAGTTTTTCTAAATACCCATTTGTTAAAATCCTTTTAATGATGAATCCTTTATTGATGTTTTGGTTTACTATATGTAATCTGTTTCATGCAAACCCAGTTTGTACTCGATTTAAAACCCTATCATTTTGAAACCACAACTTATACAAAGTCACAGAAACCAACTTTATGCAACAGCAATTTTAAATTACAACGATTGTTCTTGGTGAAAATCTTAGAAACAATCAATATAGGAACTTGAGTGCCATTACAATGATAATTCTTAGTGAAAATCTTAGAAACGAATATAGCAACTTAAGTGCTTGTCTCATGAATTGGGCTGCCATGTCGATTATTAAGTATGCATAAATAACAGTTTTACGGCCAAAGAATGTGGAACCTCGTTTCATATAACTGACCATAATTGTTATTGGTCCAATGTTACCTATAACTAACCATACTTACTATTTGCTGTGTTTGCAACTGGTGTCTGGTTACGTATAAGCTCGCTAGATGGTGTAAATATATGTGGTAGCTAGGCTTGCATTATCGTTCTGAACTTTCCCTGTAATCCAATAGGCAAACCAAAATTTTATGTCAATAATGTATTTGTAAGAAAAATACAAATGAGATTTTAACGATAAACCAATAGACAAACAGATTAAGTTAAAGCAAAAGTAACCATTTTGCATGGTCGTTAGAAAAAGGGATTTTTCCTTGCTGCTATCATGGCTGTCTGTTGCTGCAATGTTCCTATAGAAATAATCATACTCAAATTCAGTTACAACGACTTTTAAAAAAAACATGTGGACAAAACAACATAACATGATATCGAGTGTAAAAGTAAGTTGTTCTAATTGTTCTCATCAAGTTACCTTGGGACAGCGTAAAAGTTGACGATGAAGTAGCAGATGGAATGAGTGAGTTCACATTACTACCCTGAGGAGTAAATACACAATCGAGAAAATGTTAGAAGAAAAATATGTGACAACGACAACGACACAACGTATTAAAAATATGAATTGCTTTTTACCATTGTTAATGCTTTTTATTATACTTGCCATTTCTAACCATGATGCACAATTTATTGGAGCAAGAAGTTTTGAAATTGCATACATATATGCTTCAGTCACATACATATGCAACACATTTTCAAAAGTAGAGACTAAGTTAACAAAGTATTTGCGTTGAGAAACTAAGGCAACAACTATTTCAAATATTAAGTGTGTACTCAGTGTAGTAGCATCTTTACCTCTAAGATTTTATATAGAAAGATATCCTCAAAACTCATTAAACGTATAAGCAACTTTGAGAGCATTCAGAACTATCTATTGACTCTGCTTATGACACACATTTTCTGCAAGTGAAATTACCAAATTTTGAATAACGGCTTCAGTCCGCTAATTCCAAACTGTTATTTTATAAAGTAGCAAGCAGATAACCAATTTTAAAAAACAACCCTGCCTCTTAATGAAGACCATCTGATTACTGCGTCTGAAAAACACACATAATCAGAACATACTGTTTTTCAAACTTTTCAAAAAAACTGATTATATGCTTTTTCTACTACCTTATTCAAACGTAATTATCCGGTTATTCCAAAACTCAATCCCACAACCCCCTGAAATTCAAGTACAACCATGAAACCACTATGTACACTACAGTGCAGCATTAAACACATACATATATTACATCTATCTGTTTCTTGATTGTTACCTATTTTTTGTATGGTTTTTTCTAAATTGGTGACTATTTAGTGAAAATAGAGTTGACCCATTTTGGAAAACTGGTAAAAGACGTCAGATACAAGGCCAAGTGAAATTTGAAAGTTACCTCGTCTCTTTGAAGCCTGGAGATGTGTGGACGTATTGAGTTTCCAAAGCGCATACCTCCCCATGCCTCCTCCAACTCTGTCTCCCTTGCTACTCGCCTAGCTAACACTGGGTAGTTTGTTTTGCTAATGATGCGTGGGAATCGCAACAGGCTTTACCTCTCGAGGGATCTCGAGAAGCTTACAACCCCCACCAGGCAGTGTACCTGATCGTTGTAGTATAGTATAGTGACAAGTACCGGGGGATTGATCGTTCAGCTAGGAATAGTGTCGTTAGGATTGAAATTAATCTAACTAGGTCTAAAGGTGAAGGATGATTCTTTTTGTGTTTTTATATTTTATGAAAAGCAAGTAAAAATCTCGGGTATTGGAAGAGTGGGCGGAATTAGTTGCTAATCAACTAACCCAAAAGCTACTAATTAAACTAATTAACAAGAAAACTAAACTAAGGTTCTACAAGATAAGTGAAGCATGTCTACCCATGATATGTTACTCCTTGCTAGCTATCCAATCCTACCTATTGAATTGTAACCTTGTTTTAATTGACGGGTTGTATTCCTTAATACCATTCATGGGGTGGCATACATAACTCCCCAATTCTATGAGCTCTTATCTCCTCCTACACCATGCCCAGCACAACTATAGGGATTGTAAACAGTGGCTCATGCATTAAATACAACCAATAAAGACCTAGTACGCCTCGGTTCATGTTTCTTAAGACGTTCAAGCATGTTACCATTTGAAGATCTGCCAGTTTTCTTAAGCCTAACATATAAATCATTCAATCAAAACAAGAATCAATAGGAAACAAGGATTATAAACTAAACCAACTAGATCTATTGAAGTTGTCACACCTTAATTGATGGAGATAGACACAACATCAATAAGAAATCAATGAGCTCTAATCAATTACATACAAGTTTCACATAATCATAAGTAGACACAAGGTGAATTAGCGAATCATAATCAAAGAAGGACAATCAACAAGAATAATGAAAAAAACATAATTGAGATAGAATCATCAAACCAATATATGATGTTTATGGAGTGATTGAAACCCTCTAAGTTTCTGGAAAAACACCCACCTAAACCCAGGAATCGACTTTAGGGTTTAAGGCTTACAAAAAGTGAAGTTATGAAGTTATATTTATAGGCATGTTTTCTGTCGGCCCTTCTTGACGGCGTCAGCCCATTACTCTTGACGCCGTCAAGACCATTTTTTCACCAAATTGTAGATCTCTTCGTCCTCTTCGCGTGGGCTTTTGAATCACCTAAATCCGAGTTCGTATGCAAAAGTTATGACCAAAACAATATCAGCTACTTCGCGCGCAAGTTTTGACAAGTTAACACGTGACGGCCTTGGGTGACGCCTTCACATTCTCTCTGGGCCGTCACCACTTTTACTCTTGACGCCGTCACCAAAATGCTCTTGACGCCTTCATGAACTACGGATTTTTATTATTGAGGTTTGACGCCGTCAGGTAATTACTCTTGACGCCGTCACCTACTGTTCCCAGCATGGAAAATTGAGACTTTGCCGTTTTCTTCACTTTTATGCTCCAAAAACGTCCAAAATGGCTTCTTTTCCAGAATTCACTCTCCAAGTACCTAAAATCACAAAAGGAACGATTTAGGGCAATATTTGATCAAATAAATTCGGATTCGGGCTTAAATGACCCCCTAAAAACGGATCATTTTTTGCCTCATCAGCTAACGGGTACGTCGACAACCGCAGTATCCACCTTTTCTTTCTCGAGTCCTAACCTAAGTTTGCAAGCATGAGCAAGATCAGCAACCATCGTCACGTCTCCTAACTTCTCCTGAAAAATAGCATAAAATTTAATGAGCTAATACTTTCAATAAGCAATCTGAGCATTAAAAAGCAATTAAATAGCATGTTTGAATTGCGGTAAAACACATATCTTTTCAAAAATTCAAGTTTCTCCCTTTCCTCCATCTTCATAATTCACTGCATTTCATAACCGATATACAGATCGAGAGTGCTTGTAAAGTTGACAGAGATTAATTATACTCAACTGAATATATCCTTTATTTCGTTGGACGAAGGCTGTAGTAACATCTCTCATTTATCACATCTCCGTGAAGGTTGAAAGACGCATGAAATGAATGCATTAGAACCGTAGTAGCAAAGGTGCAACTGATTATGTAAAGTTTAACTTCGGATAACTATAGCTTTTTACAGGGTATGTTTGAATTTCTGTTTTAAATCAGATTATGTGTCTTTTTTAGGCTTGGATAAACAGACCCCATAATAATTTAGTTTTGGCTCATGAGCATCATATTAGGCTCGGATAAACAGACCCCATAATCAATTAGTTTTGGCTCATGAGCTTCATATTAGTAGCAAGAGAACTTATTATCTTAAAAACTTATATTGCCATCCCATAAAGTATCTGCACTTTTCACAAAAAAAGTCATTTTAGTTGCATTGTGTAAAGATTTTTTAAATAATGAAATTTGTCAAACAGTCACATGTCTAATTATGTAAATAAAATAACTTCAAGCAGCCAAAGCACATCGAAACAATCTTTATTCAGGCCTTTTATAAACACAGATATTTATCCCCTTACAATAACAAATACCAGAAAATTGCACGAATAAGATGTACCTGAAAGAAAAGTTCAAATTGGCCAGTTAGTGAGTTTGATCTTCTGCTAGATTCCACCCGATTTGCAAGTATTCTTAACCTGTGCCCTAAATCCCAACCTTCACAATCGCACACACCACCAGATCTCCATTGTTCAATTAGTGGTAAAGGTTTTCCGTTACTTCAAAATATCCTTTTCCAATAATTTCCATTTGCGAGCCTGGACCAAACAAAACCATTACTGACACACCTACAAAAGTTAGGATGTTGAGTTAATTAGGATGTTGAGTACTTGCGTGAAAAATTATAAAAATTGTTGGTCCCGATAATCAACTGATATAATCTTAGTGACATTTAGGAAGAATAATAAAAATGTTAGCTATATTGAAAACGTGGCAAAATTCGTCATATGGATAAAGTTGATTAATATATAAAAACATGATTAATAAGTAATAACGCTATAGCAACCTCCAACGTTTTACCATCAGCAGCATTGTTTCTGTCGTCAAAAGACCCCCCATCGACTCCAAGCTTTTCTAGAGGTTGAAAGCTCGACGTCACTGCATAAAGTAGATTGAATAAGTATAATCCACGTAGACAACTAAATAAATAAATCATGGTTAATATTAAGTAGTCGAAGGACCACCGATCTTACTTCCTCGCGTTCGGGTTCTGTTGACAGATATGGTTCAGCTGTAGGTTCAGGTTGTAGTTGAGAACCGCAACAATCAATTTTTTTAATCGTTTAATTATGTGGCCAAATCCTGTAACAAATTTCAAAGAAATTATTTAAAAGAGAACCTTACTTGTGTTTCAACACTGGTTCAGTTGTTTAAGGATCCAATACTTTTAGCATACTCATTAGTAAAAAACAATCAATCAGAAACACATTGTAGGCGCATGTGAGTACCAGACTCTCTAAAACAAATCTAATGCATACGAACAATCAAGAAGAAAAACAGTTTCAAAGACAAAAGATCAAACATCTTAAACGCACTACATACATAGCATTGGAAAGTGATAAGATTGCAACACAAAAGCATATCCTCCATCTTTCGCAAATCAATGTCAGAATAACTAATAATTCAATTAAGTCCACCTTTAATTATACAAAATAATTATAACCTATATATATATATATATATATATATATATATATATATATATATATATATATATATATATATATATATATATATATATATATATATATATATATAACCCGACTTTAACTAAATTAAACATATGCAATTAGGGTTGATAAACGTACCCAATCGAGTTAGGCCGACATGCAGTTTTAAGATTATTTTTTTTTCTTCTTTTCCTCTCTCAAACTGATGATTTCGTTTTGGTTTGAATCCGCGCTTTGGTCATAATCTGCAACAAAAAATAAGAATAATAAGAAAAAATTCCATCAATTAAAACCGCAAGCCTAAGATCATAAAATCAACATGAGCATAAAAACCACCAATCAACTAAAAATTATACCAAAACCCTAATTTAACCTATGTCTAATATTAACTCCCTCATTAGGTTAAAAGACCCCTAAAATAACAAAAACCCCAAATTAAAAAAGAAAAACCAAAAAAAAACCCCTAATTTTACCTTGTTTATGTTTCTGGGATTTGTTGATCCTTCAACGCAGATCAACTCAAACAAAATCGTGTGTCAAATCGTGTGTTTTTTTTTTGTTGAATGATGTAAATCTAATTAATTTTTATTTGGAGAAGCTTCAGGAAGAAGAATCGTTTGGTGTGTGTGGGAAGATTCTAGCGAATGCTATATATGAGATATGTAGCAAGCACCGTAGAGGCAACTGTATAAAACGGAACATCTACAGTGCAACACAGTGGACATAACAGTTGTTTTACAGGTGCTATAGTGGACATAATAGTTGTCCTACGGGTTTTTTTTACCATTATTTGGAACCCCGTTTTTTAGGGGAATGAGTTCCCCCTTTTAATATATATAATAATATAAAATCGTTAACTAGATATAACGTTTTTATGCGAGTATTTGTATTAACAATAGTATCGTGGTTGACCGAATGTACAAATATAATTGTTGGATGTTGAGTTTACTCGTATAAAGATAGCTTAAGATGTACATTAGACAACTGCTTTAACCTTCATATTAATTTTATCTATGTTTGAATAAACCAAATAAAGTTTTAAAAACTGAACCAGTAAAATTAAGTTTGTGAACTATACTTTTTTCCTTCTATGAATTATTCACATTTCATCTTTCTTACAAGACAATTGCAACATGTGTAATTCATTAAATTTATATTTCATCTAAATCTTTAGACTTGTCACGTGTTATCATCATAAAGAACGAATAAGAGAATAAATCATTTTCTTAATCTAAGAACTTAATTGCCTACTTATCTCCAATTCTCCATCAAGAGATCCGATCAAAATCACATGAAAGGAACATAAAAGTACTGCAAATTTCGAAATCAGCAAAGTGATCCCCTTTTCGCTATCACCAAAAAGATTAAATATAGAAAGGATCATAGATACGCTAGGAATCTAAAGTCACTTGAGTGAGAGCAAATCATGGCTGCAAATGGTGCTTTGTTTGTGCTATTTTAACATGGTGCTTTTTCCTCGACACTTCCATTTATGTTGCATATATAGCTCGTGCTTGTACTTGTATAGTTGTATGTCAGGTAGGAAAGGAACCTAGCTACTAAGTAGTCAATTTAAGAGGTCAAAACACATGGTCTTGTTTTTTTTCGACACACAAAAAATGGCCTCTCTTGTCTTTCTTTGTATTCTCGTCGTCTCTATATCGTATTCTCAAGCTGCCCATCGTCCTAAAACTGCGTTTCTTGATGGTAAGTCGTTGTAATGTTTCATCTGGATGAGTCTCATGTTAGATTCTTATGAACCACACTTTTTTACACTCTTCTCACATATTATGTTTCTTTTTGTTCTTTTTACATATGACAATTACTTGTGCATTTGTAGATAAGTAAATAAGTTGATGTAAATAACCAATCACTACACACATTTAGTCTAAAATTTTCAATCTTGTAATCTCGTATTACCTGTATTTTTATTGACATTATAGTTTGATTGCGACATAATTTGACATGAGTTTTTATTAGGGTTTCTTCCAAATGGCAACTTCGAACAAGGCCCAAGTGCTTCAAACCTCAAGAAAACTGTGATAATAGGGAAACACTCTCTACCAAAATGGGAAATCTCGGGCATGGTAGAGTTTGTAAGTGGTGGGCCCCAATCTAATGGGTTCTACTTCGCGATCCCACGTGGAGCCCATGCAGCAAGGCTAGGGAACGAAGGCTCCATATCCCAAACTATCAATCTGAGGGCGGGTAAGGTGTACTCCCTCACATTTGCAACCACAAGGACTTGTGCTCAAGACGAGATATTGAGGGTCTCGGCCTCAGGACAGACGAGTGACCTTCCAATTCAAACCTTGTATAGTAGTGATGGAGGGGACACTTATGCTTTTGCTTTCAACGCTACTTCGAGTAAGGTCATGATCACATTTCATAACCCTGGGATTCAAGAAGATCCTGCTTGTGGACCTCTCTTGGATGCCATTGCAATCAAGGAGATGCGTCCGCTAAGATACAACACCAAAGGTATAAAACTATATATCTTACTCTTTTAAACAAAGGAACTATCTAATATTTACTTTTATAGGTTGTTACCAAAATATTTCGTAGTATATGTTTTCTTTTGAGCAATTATGACAATGTTGGGGTGTTTGGCTAAGTTTACTTTTGTGCTTACCTTATTGTATTGTCATAATACAATAAGCTTAGTCAGACAGTAAGAGTAATTAAGGAGCTTTGCTAGGTATTTTAATATCCACAACTTTTCCCATCTTCTCTTTGTTAGGTAGTTTAGGTAGCATAGAGATGAAAACTCTTATATGAAGGATTATATAGCTACACAAGATTGTATAAGCTTACATGAGTATAATTCATAAATGATTGGTTTACGTGCAGGAAACTTGGTGAAAAATGGCGGTTTTGAGAACGGTCCACATGTGTTCAATAACTACTCTACCGGAGTCCTCCTCCTCCCCAAAATACACGACATTGTTTCCCCACTCCCGGGATGGATTGTTGAATCGCTCAAGCCAGCAAAATACATAGACTCCAAACACTTTATAGTGCCAAAGGGTCTTGCGGCTTTGGAGTTAGTAGGAGGACGAGAAACAGCAATTGCACAAATCATCCGTACCGTGCCCAACAAAGCGTATAGCCTATCTTTCATCGTTGGAGATGCAAAGAATGATTGCCATGGATCGATGATGGTGGAGGCTTTTGTAGGCAAAGAAACTCTAAAAGTGAAGTATGAATCTCAAGGAAAGGGTGGTTCTACTACTGCAAGTCTCAAGTTTAAGGCCACTTCGACTAGGACAAGACTCACATTTTACAGCTCCTTTTACCATTCAAAGCTCAATGACTACGGGCATTTTTGTGGCCCGGTCTTGGACAATGTCAGGGTCTGGCCTGCTTAGAAACCAGTGATGAACTCAACAGGACGCATGAAGACAACATGGAATTGGATCTTAGTTTCTTTTTTCTATGTGATACATTTTATACTAGTGTGTAACTACTGATTTCAACACTAAAATACATTTAGCTTAAGTATAATTGAGAATAATATGGTTTTAACTCGTGTGAAAATATAGACGAACTTTTAACCAAACAGTTTATGAGTTGTTCAAAGAATGTTCGGTTCATTTACAGCTAGCGCTACTCGTTTGTATTATTTTACTCGTGTATCAAAAGATATTTTGTGTTTCTATGAATTAACTGTCGTTTCTATTGCCGTGAATGTACAAGTTAATTTATAATAGTTGGTTTTTGAGTTCACTCGTATTGAAATATATAGCTTAAGATGTACATTAGACAGCTACTTTACCCTTCATATTAGTTGTCTCCTTGCAAATTAAACATGACACTTATAAAGTATACGCGCGAAAACACGCTATTAAATTTTAAAACGTACAAAAGGGCTGGTAGAAAAATTCAAAAGTTTTATCTATGTTTGAATAAAACAAATAGACTTTTGAAATTTGAAACCAATGAAATCAAGTTTGTGAACTAATTACTCAACAACTTAAGAAAAAATTTCATCACTGGCCCTTCAATGCAATTGCAACATGTGTAGTTCATGAAATTTATTTCATCTATATCCTTAGGTTTGTCTTTGTTATCAACATTTAAAAAAAGATATGTTAGAAAGAAAGAATAATTAAGAGAATGAATCATTTTCTTAATCTAGGAACTTAATTGCCGACTTGTCTCCATCGAGAGATCCAATCAAAATCACATGAAAGGAACATAAAAGTAATGCAAATTTCGAAATCAGCAAAGTGATACCCGTTTTACAATCATCAAGAAGATTAAAAATAGAAAGGCTCATAGATACACAAGGAATCTAAAGTCATTTGAGTGAGAGCAAATCACGGCTGCCAATGGGACTCGCTTAGTTTTGTGGGTCCAAAAGCAAACACTAAAACACATTTGACGCCTGATTTTGTGCTATTTTAACATGCTATACTTTTTCCTCGACACTTCCTATTATGTTGCTATATAGCTAGCTAGCCTCATTATTGCCTTTTGTACTTGTGTGTCTAGTAGCTAGGAATAGAAAATGGCATCTCTTCTGTTTCTTTGTATTCTCTTCGTCTCTACTATTTCCTATTCTCAAGCTGCCGCACGTGCTAAAACACCTTATCTTGATGGTAGGGTAGCATCTGTTTACATTCTACCTTCTCTATACTTTGCCCCGACGGGATTGGATATGTTGTTGTATTGTATTCTCAAGCTGTCACATGTGCTAAAACTCTTGTTATCTTTGTTTTTGTGTTTCAGGGTTTCTTGCAAATGGAAACTTCGAACAAGGGCCAAGTCGTGCAAACCTCAAGAAAACGGTGATAATAGGGAAACACTCCCTACCCAAATGGGAAATCTCGGGTATGGTGGAGTACGTATCTGGTGGGCCCCAATCGAATGGGTTTTATTTTGCGATCCCACGTGGGGCCCATGCAGCAAGGCTAGGAAACGAAGGTTCCATTTCCCAAACTATCAATGTGAAGGCAGGTATGGTGTACTCCCTCACATTTTCCGCCACAAGGACTTGTGCTCAAGACGAGGTCCTAAGGGTCTCAGCATCAGGCCGGACTAGTGACCTTCCAATCCAAACCTTGTATAGTAGTGATGGAGGAGACACTTATGCTTACGCTTTCAACGCTACTTCAAGTAAGGTCACGGTCACTTTTCATAACCCTGGGATTCAAGAGGATCCTGCTTGTGGACCTCTCTTGGATGCCATTGCAATCAAGGAGATGCGTCCTCCAAGATACACCGCAGGTAAACATTATGTTTTTATTCCTTGACGAACTAACACTTAAGAGATTAGAAGTAATATTTCCTTAAGATTTTGTGTCTCGGCGTCTGTTTTCTAATAACTTAAAACAAAGTAACACTACAGAAATTGTTATAGGTTGTCACCAAAAGAATGTTTAAATAGTCCATTAGCAATCTTCTCACATTTTTTCAGTCTCTCTCTTAGTTACTTTGTGCTAAAAAAGAGGTCAATTCGGCAAGATTATATTTTCTAAACAATGGTTTACATGTAGGCAACTTGGTGAAAAATGGCGGTTTTGAGAACGGTCCACACGTGTTCAAGAACTACTCAACCGGAGTCCTCCTCCTCCCCAAGATACATGACACAACTTCCTCACTCCCTGCATGGATTATTGAATCGCTCAAACCAGCAAAATATATTGACTCCAAACACTTCACAGTTCCAAAGGGTGCTGCAGCTATCGAGTTAGTAGGAGGACGAGAAACAGCAATCGCACAAATCATCCGTACTGTACCCAACAAAGTCTACAGTCTGTCTTTCATCATTGGAGATGCGAAGAATGATTGCCATGGATCAATGATGATGGAGGCTTTTGCAGGTAAAGATACAGTAAAAGCTAAGTATGAATCTCAAGCAAAGGGTGGTTCTAAAACTGTAAGTCTAAAGTTTACAGCCACTTCAGCTAGAACAAGACTCACATTTTACAGCTCTTTTTACCACACAAAGCTTAGCGACTACGGCCATTTTTGTGGCCCGGTCTTGGACGATGTCAGAGTTTGGCCTGCCTAGAAACTACTGATGAACTCAACGAATGCATGAAGACGGCATAGAGTTGGATCTCACTTTCTTTCTTCTATATGATACATGTAATACCAGTATGTAACAACTGAATTCAATAGTAATATACATTTAGATCAAGTATAATCTTTTGAGTTATTAATTGAAAAGATTATAGTTCAATTATTGTTGATGCATAATCTGGCGCGGACTGATTCAACGACTCTCCTTGTGCCGTTAGTCGTCTTCTCAAGCCCTAAGTAGACCTGTACAACAAAGAGAACCCGTTAGGAGTGGACCCGAGGCCGTAGCCCCGGGATCCACCTCCGACGGTCAAGTTAGTATGTGATGCGCGGAGCATATATGAGTTATTAGGTTTAGGATAACCTGTTATCAGATGTATATTCTCTCCCTGAATGGAACCCCCAGCCATGTATTTATAGGATACGGATTAGGGTTAACGCATAGGGTGGGCCGCTGGCTACCCGGGCCTGACCCATTCCTGGCCCAGTCCGGACCATACGTCCACAAAGTGCGTAAAGTGGGCTGCTGGCTACCCGGGCCTGACCCATTCCTGGCCCAGTCCGGACCATACGTCCACAAGCCCCCGAGTTTAGTATGACATAGCGCACGACTATGTTATGCTAAACTCAAGTTCTGTTTATGGCTGCGTAGGCTCAATCAACCAAATGCGACGGTGCGCACTGGGTTTATATGCGCGTAAGGGACGGATCATACTGCGCAGTCCATATGCGACAGTGCGCACTGGGATTGCGATTGTGATTGTCTCACAATTGTGAAGGTGTCCGTGGCGAAGGTGGATTCCTATGCTGCATCCTGGGTAAGGACGTACCTTTTATACCAGTAGCGATGCAACATGGTGCGACAGAAGACGTGCTTCTGTGGCAGAAGTGCGCGTTGTCCGCGACAGAAGTGCGCGTGGTGCGCAACAAGAATGTGCGCAGTGCGCGACAAGGCTGCGCGTTGTTCGCGACAGAGGTGCGCGCGGTTTGCGCGTCTTTACAACCGATAGAGGACGTCTCCCCTGCGGCAAGATGGTGCGAATATTTAAATTCGTCTTTGTACCGGGCCTGCAGTACCTCTTACGTACGATCTGCTTCCAAATATACCTGCGTGACGCGTGCGCCAACAGTGGTATTATATACCCTGGTAGCCCCCCAAGTTTGATGGTGCTACTCGTGTAGGAGCATTAAACTTAGTTATCCAAATCCTGAAAAATACTTAATGCAAACATTAAAAGTATATGTCGCGAATCGCGACATAGAAAACTTAAATAAAGTAAAAGATAAGCGCATAGCAAAAATATAGCACATAGCATATATAATAAATATATAAAAGAAGTAGTAGTGCGAATTACACCTATCGTGAGGTTTTACAAACTACATAAAAGAAGTAGCATGTAGCTAATAATAAAAACAATGCGCGCATGGCGATTGATTGATTTTTCTTTATTATTATGATAATAAAAATAATGGCGCGGATGGATGTACCATAACCACAACTAATAGTTTTATCGTGCACGCACAGACGCAGATAGATTGATCGTGATCGCATGGACTCTAACGTTTTGTGGATGATCGCAGTTGACCACGGCTTTCGTCCAATGCCTGTATGTAACAGTGACAAAGCGCTCATGGCGAGTGACTAGTATCGTGGTGCCTGTACGTGACAGTGCGATCGTGTCGCCAATCTGCGAAGATTTCCTAACGCATGGTCTAACACGAGTAGATTTATCGCCACTGCGCTGTTTCGCGGCTAAAAGATAAAATAGATCCGATCGTACGGATTTAATGCGCTCGTAGCGATAGATAAAATCGTGTTTACCATAGATAAAAGATTTATGTAAAATCTTTTTAATAATTAAAAGATATCTTCTCAATTTAAAAGATATATATATATATATTTTT
The DNA here is from genome assembly GCA_030686995.1 of Artemisia argyi. Classification (NCBI taxonomy): domain Eukaryota; kingdom Viridiplantae; phylum Streptophyta; class Magnoliopsida; order Asterales; family Asteraceae; genus Artemisia; species Artemisia argyi. The sequence goes on from JARVZY010000074.1 coordinate 27,403, forward strand.
TTTTTAGCCATCCGTAGATAAGCTTTGAATTTACACATGCTTTAAATTAATGTCAGGTTTCAAATAAACAAACCTCACTTTTGGTGATACGAGCGTACGTATCGTCGGTATCGATCATCATCAATTAGCATTTGGAAAAATAGATAACGCATAATATTAAAGTATATGCTTTTAGGATTCATGGTCAGCGGCATAACAATAAATGTTAGATCAACATATAATTGACTAATATATTGTTTTAAAGTTACCGCATAGTTATATATCGATGCAACGCGTAGTTGTATATCGATGGTTGCTTTCTAGCGATGTGAGAGCACGACACTTGTCGTAGCCATGTCCCACGGATGGCGCCAACTTGTTGATGCATAATCTGGCGCGGACTGATTCAACGACTCTCCTTGTGTCATTAGTCGT
>JARVZY010000500.1:0-33388 GCA_030686995.1 Artemisia argyi
ACATTCTCTCACTGTTACGTAACAATGCTTATATTTCCACAAATCATGGGTACAAACGACCAGTTGATGTGCCAATTCATTTTGGTAAAGAATTCGGGAGTCCAATTGATATGAGCAAGTTGATTGGTGGGACGGACATGACTTGGTTTGAGGTTGATACCGGCTATTTGATATATCCTGTTTTCAAATCCTCGTCTAAAGTATTATTGACATGGAGAAAATTCCTGATGAAATTGGGAATCACTGATTTTGTAAAAATAGTTGAAGTTGAAAAACGCCTCTACTGGGATTCTCCAGAGTTAAGGTATTTGTTGTCACATGTTTCCTGGAGTGGTGATAAGGAAAAGAGTAAGTACCTGTTAAAGGTACTTGATACACTATGGGATGATTATTTTAGTGACAAGCGTTTTATATCTTGTATTATAAAAATCCTTCATGGCTTTCGATGGTTGGTTTGTAATATGGATGATCAACTTCACTATCCTAAAGATCTGTTCCATAACTGTGAAATGGTGCGTGAAGTTCTTGGTGACAGTGCACCGTATACTGTTCCAAAGGTTAGTACTTTAGATTTTCTTTTGTATGCAACATTATAATTCTATGGAACTAATATCCTGCCTGATTTTCTTGTTAAATAGGTTAACAATTTGAAGTTTGTAAATGATATTCGCTTGAAGAATACGATCACTCTTGATGATGCTTTATCAATTCTTGATGTTTGGAGAAGATCCAAGAATTCTTTTCGCGCAAGGTATTACTATTTCATGTTTCACGGGAATATGTGTTTGTGTGTGTGTATTTTTTGTATTTTATTTTAGGGGTAAAGCTAAAGATACGCAACATATTTTTACAAATAAACACAAGTACGCAACATACTTAGTAAAGTGTTAAACGTAAGCAACATATTTTCAAAAAATCGTCGATCTACGCAATATGACCTGCTGGCAGCAGGTTACCAGGTCACCTAACTTTAAAAGTTACACCTTTGGTCCCTAAACTGTCTCATATCTCGCGTACATGATCCTATTTTAGTAACGGTCGTTAAAAAAGTTTTTAACATTTTTTTTTAAATTAGAAAAAAAAAGATAAAATTAAAAAAAAAGAAAAAAATTTAAAAATTTAATTTTTTTTTAAGTTAATATTTAAAAGAAAAATCAGAATTTAAAAAAAATAATTAATATTTGCGAAAAAAATATTTTTTTTTTATAAATACGCATTTTTTAAAATAATTAAAAAAATGAAAAAAATAATTTTTTTTAAAGTTAATATTTTAAAAAAAAATCAAATTTTTTTTAAAAAATTAATATTTGCGAAAAAAAGTTAAATTTTTTTTATAACGAAATTAATTTAAAAAAAAGTAATTTTTTTTAACATACGCATTTTTTAATAAAAATTAATTTTTGAAAAAATACGCATTTTAAAAAAAAATTATTTTTTTTATAAAAAAAATTATTTTTTTTCGCAAATATTAATTTTTTTTAAAATATTAACTTTAAAAAAAATTATTTAATTTTTAATTTTTTTTCCTTTTTTTTTTATTTTTTTTTAAAAATGCGTATTTATAAAAAAAATTAATTTTTTTTTCGCAAAGATTAATTTTTTAAAAAATTTTGATTTTTTTTAAATATTAACTTAAAAAAAAATTAATTTCTTAAATATTTTTCCTTTTTTTTTAATTTTACCCTTTTTTTTAACTTTAAATTTTTTTAACTTTTTTTTTCTTAATTTTAGTTAAAAAAAGATTTTATCTCGATTTTAAAAAAAAATGTTAAAAAGTTTTTTTAAACACTTTTTTAACGACCGTTACTAAAATAGGATCATGTATGCGAGATATGAGACAGTTTAGGGACCAAAGGTGTAACTTTTAAAGTTAGGTGACTTGGTAACCTGCTGCCAGCAGGTCATATTGCGTAGATTGACCTTTTTTTGAAAATATGTTGCGTACGTTTGACACTTTACTAAATATGTTGCGTACTTGTATTTATTTGTAGAAATATGTTGCGTATTTTTAGCTTTACCCCTTTATTTTATTCTTTCCTTTTATTTTTGCTTGCTTGTCAATTGATTATAATATTTACATTCACCAGCATATCACAAATGTCCAAGTTCTACACGTACTTATGGAATGAAATGAGCACCTCGAAGCAAAAGATAGTTGAGAACTTGCGTTCACAAGCCTTCATATTTGTTCCTTACTCGTTTGGTTCAGCAGATGAAGTGGTATCTGGTTTATTCTTATCTCCAATGGGAGTACATTGGCACGATTCTCTCATTTCTTTAATGGAACAAACAACGTCAACACACCCTCAGTCTGAGCAACGTCTGTCTCATTGTCCTTTCAGCAGGATGTTGTGTAAAGTTTATCCTGGCCTTCAGTATTTCTTTGTGAATGAGTTTGCAGTAGCTGAGAATCTATCTCATCTTAGCTACCTTCACTCTTTGCTACAATTATCCAATGAGAATTTGCCATCACAAGCATCTAAAATAGTGAGTACAACCAAGTATTTATACTCGACTGAACAGGTTTGGGTCAAAATGGGTAAAACTTTAGGGTGGGCCTAAAATGGGTTGGGTTGAACAGGGAACACTTTTCTTGCTCGCATTATAGAATTTTATAGTCAATTTCTTTTAAAACAATAGCAATCTTAAATCATGTGATCCATTACCACTAGCCTAAGAAGTTGTGCCATTTTAATTTGTTAGAAATGAACAATAAATCGAATTGACCCGTAGCTTTGGATAATTCTTTTGTTTCATGTGTCAGGTTTTCCAAATTTTCCAAAAATGGAGTGACGGATTAGTCTCTGGGGTTCTAACTTCTGATGAAATTGACTACTTGAAGAAGAGTTTACAGGAAAATAATATGAGGATCCTTCCAACTGCGCAAAACAAATGGGTTTCCTTGCATCCATCCTTTGGTCTCATATGTTGGTGTGACGATGAACAGCTAAGAAAAGAATTCATGAACTTGAAAAATGTTGACTTTTTGTATTTTGGGGAGCTTACTACTGAGGAAAAACAAATGCTTCGGGATAAGGTTTCTGTTTTATTTTGTAAACTCGGAATCCCTTCTCTTTCTGAGGTACTTACATAATCTTTCTTTCTTTCTCTCACTTAGTCACTCACACGCACCAACGACGAGTTGGGTGACACTAGACTAATGTATACTCGGGCTTCCGATGCACACAACTCTGCGAGTCTTGGGAATATTGTTTTTGTTTTACTTGCTTCATAATCTATTAACTTTCTTGATGCCTAACCAAATATTTTTATATACTTCATAAGTTCATATGAACAAAATCAATTTTCAAAAGTTCTTGTATAAACTTAAAAATTTATATCGGTTTTGCTGGTTCAGTTTTCTATTTTTGTTGAAAAGAATGTGTGGGTCGACCCATTCTACCCATTACTTATAAGGTCATGATTTATCATTAACCGGTCCAATGGGTAAAATCTGATAATTAGCTAAAAGGAAAATATTTCAACTGGCAAGAACAGTCAAACGTGTTAGAAAGCCCAAATTGTGTATTTTAATGTTTACAGCCTCGTCAAATTTTTGTATTGGATAAACCTGTTCCATTCTGGACCTGTTTTGACCTGTTGCCCAACCCACCTGACGCACCCATTTTGTCACCAAAAATGATAATGTGCCACTAGTGACAGGAGGGGAATGTTATAGAGAAAGTTGCAGTACTTCATATAATTCGTCTACTTTATGGCTTGTGCAGGTTGTAACTCGTGAAGCAATATACGATAACGTGAGAGATAACACTCTTCTAACTTACTTCATAAACTGGGTTCTCCCATATGCTCAGCGCTACATTTATAGCTTCCATCCAAAAGAATATTCTGAATTCAAGAAACTTAAGATTGTTGTGGTGGAAAAGCTGTTCTACAAGAACGTCATAAAGAAATTTGGTATTGAATCCAATAAACGAATTGAGTGCAGTTGTCTTCTGCAGGACAACATCCTGTATGCAACTCCTGAATCTGATTCAGATTCCCACTCGCTTTTTATGGAGCTTTCTCGTTTTCTTGTTGCCGGAGTTCCTGAATTTCCCTTAGCAAATTTCCTCCACAGGATTTTAACAACAGAATCAGGTCACATAGAGGAGCAAATGGAGCTGTTTTCAATAAATAAGCAAAAACTATTGAAGCTCCCAAGTGAAGAATCCGAGTGGTCTATGTTCTCCATTTCATCGCCAGAAGAAGGTAAGTTTACACCAACCACAAGTTCTGGTCCCACAAAGTCTACATCTAAAAAGCTCCGAGGAAGATCAAGAAGGAAACCTGCATCAAAGACAAAAGAAGTCAGTAGTGATCACACGAGACATGATGAAGCTTCAGTCATTAGAAAAGAAGATGAAGCTTTGAAAGACCAATCAGGTTCCGGAACTTATAAGGATACAGTCTCTTCTGATATGAATGATGGATTTACTTCAAACGAGAGAGAACTTGTCGCTTTAAATTATGAAAACTGTGGTGAAAGATGGGTAAAAAAGGTTAAAGAATTTGGATTAGCATCTGATTTTGTTACTGAAGGTAAGGATAATAATAATGAAGAGGAATCAGCAAAGAAGATTATTGAGTGTATTAGGCGAGAAGAATTCGCATTGGGTTCAGATATCTCGGCTACTGAGAAATTTGTACTACATTGTCGTTTAGGAGAAGCACTACATTGTCTTTCTCAAGAGTTATATTCTGAGGACTCACATTTTCTACTCGAACTAGTAAGTGCATCTATTTACACTATTTCATGTTGCTTCTTTGGTTATGTTATGTTACACCGTGTTTTGCTAATATATAGGTTCGGAATGCTGATGGAAATTTGTACTCGTGTGATGTTGAGCCAACTTTAACTTTCATTCTTCAAGAAACAGGAGTTATAGTCTTGAATAATGATCAAGGATTTTCTGTCGAAACCATAAAAGCACTTTGTAAGGTAGGCAATTCATCAAAGACGGAACCTAGTACTGGATATATTAGCAAAAAGGGCATTGGCTTCAAATCCGTATTCCAGGTATATTATACTCTTTAATGTCTCAAAGAATATGTTCCATCGCTTATTTTAGCTTCTGATCTTTGATGTTTTTTCTTAGAATAATTCTTAATGATTTGATATACGACCAGGTGGCGGATGCTCCGGAAATCCATTCTAACGCGTTCCATATCAAGTTTGACATAAGCGACGGTCTAATTGGTTTTGTTTTGCCAACAGTTGTTCCACCTTGTGACATTGATTTGTTTAGCAAGTTGGGTTCTGGGGATAACAATCCAACGGATGAGACATGTTGCAAAACATGCATTGTGCTTCCCTTCAGATCAAAGGAAGATGACGCTTTTCCTGTCGAGAAGTTAATCTCCATGTTTTCTAGCTTTCATCCATCCTTGTTGTTATTCCTTCACCGCCTTAAATGTATCAAGTTCAGAAATATTCCAAATGATTCGCTCATTGTCATGAGGAAGCAAGTTGATAAAGACGGTATTGTGAATGTTTTTCTTGGAAAAGAGAAATTCACTTGGTTTGTCAAATCTGGAACACTACAAGCGGATCATATTTGCCATGATGTCCAAACAACTGAAATATCCGTGGCACTTGGGTTGGAGGATTTAGGTAATGGAAACTACATCTCGAAACTCGACCAACAGCCTGTTTTTGTTTTATTTCCTTCAAGGAGTTATGGCTTAAAATTTATCATCCAAGCGGATTTTATTGTTTCCTCGTCAAGAGAAGTTGATGGAAACAGTCCATGGAACCAATGGTTGTTATTGGAGTTTTCGAATTTGTTCGTTAATGCTGAGCTGTCATTCTGCAGCCTTCCTTGTTTTAAAAAGAACCTGGCGAAGGGCGTTTCAGTTTTTATGAGCTTTGTTCCTCTTGAAGGGGAAGTGCATGGTTTTTTTTCACAGCTTCCAAATATGATTATTTCTAAGCTGTGTAGTTCTAGCTGTCTGCTTCTACAAGGGGAAGATGACGAGTGGGACGTGTGGGTCCCGCCATGTAAAGTACTGCGTAACTGGACAGAACAAACTCGTTCGTTGTTGCCTGATAGTTTGATAAGGGAGCATCTTGATGTTGGATACTTGCATAAAGATACGCTTCTAACGGATTCCTTGGCACGGGCTTTAGGCATTGAAGAATGTGGACCCAAAGTTCTTATTCAAGTTATGGCATCTTTATGTCGAGCTGATTCTCTTAGATCAATGGACCTTAGTTGGCTATGCTCTTGGCTAAATGTTTTGTTTTTGATGTTGGTTAATGCAACCGAGTCTGATTTCATTAGTTCCGCAAGACAGTTATCAATTATACCTCTTTTAGATGGTAGCTATGCTTCAATTAATGAAGGTGCAATTTGGCTGCATACTGATCGCGAGCATGGTCTTGAAGCTTTTGGGAAGTTGTATTCCAAACTTCGGATTGTTAATCCTGCTCTTTTTATTGATCATGTTGAAAACATAACCCAGATGCTTTACAAACTTGGGGTCCAGTGGTTATCTGCACACGAAGTTTTGAAAAAGCACGTCTTACCTGCTATTTGTGATGAAAAAGTTATGGCGGAAAGTCTGGAATTGATGATTGAGTACCTTTCTTTTATAATGTTTCATTTAGAATCGTCTTGTTGTTCTGAGTGTCTTGAAGAAAAGGAACACATTCTCTCACAGTTACGTAACAATGCTTTTGTTTCCACAAATCATGGGTACAAACGACTTGCCGACGTCCCAATTCATTTCAGTAAACAATTCGGCAATCTAATTGATATGAGTAAGTTGGTGAGTGGCAGTGATATGCAATGGTTTGAGATTGATATCAGCTATCTGAAACACCAGGTGAGCAAATCCTCACCTGAAGGAACATCGAAATGGAGAAGTTTCTTGCAGGATTTAGGAGTCACGGATTTCGTGAAAATAGTCAAAGTTGAAAAGCATATTTCTGACATACCTCATACTGTTCTCAAGAACATGATGTTAGATGATGATTGTGTATCTTCAGGATCCGTTGTCATAGATTATGATTCTCAAGAGTTAACACAATTATTATCACATGTTTCGTCGAATGGTAATAAGGGAAAGAGTAGGTACCTCCTAAGGGTACTTGATGAACTATGGGATGATTATTTTAGTGATAAGATTACAGGCTTATGCGAAATTGGTGAGCAGTTCAGGCCTTTTAAATCTTCACTTATAAAAATCCTTCATAGTGTTCGATGGGTGGCTTCTAGTATGGATGATCAACTTCACTTTTCTAAAGATGTGTTCCATAACTGTGAAACGGTGCGTTCCATTCTTCGTCACAGGGCACCATACAGTGTTCCAAAGGTTAGTAACTTAAATTTTTTTATGTAACCGATATCTTGGACGGACGAACACTTGTATTCAGTTACCCGTTACTTTTGTCGTTGTTTAGGTTAACAGTGTGAAGTTTTTGAATGATATTGGCTTGAAGCAAATAATCACTCTTGATGATGCTTTATCAATTCTCGATGTGTGGAGAGGATCTAAGAAACCTTTTAGGGCCAGGTATCATTGGTTCAATCATTCAGTACTAGAATTTGTTTAAGTCTGTTTTACATTTGACATACTTGATAACCATTTATAAAATCTCCATTACCAGCATATCTCAAATGTCCAAGTTCTACACATACTTATGGAGTGAGATGCGTGTTTCAAAGCAGAAGATAGTTGAGACTTTGCATTCTCAAGCTTTCATATTTGTTCCTAGCTCGGTTGGTTCCACAAGTGGAGTTCTGTCTGGTTTATTATTATCTCCCAGTGAAGTATATTGGCATGATTCTATCATTTCTTCAGTAGAACAAACCAAGTCAACCAAACCTCAGCTTTTCGAATACATGACTCATCGTGTTTTCAGCAAGATGTTATGCAATGTTTATCCCGATCTCCGTCATTTCTTTGTACGTGAGTTTGGAGTAGCTGAGAATCCTCATCTTCTTTGCTATCTTCAATTTTTGCTCCAATTATCGAAGGAGAGTTTGCCAGCACATGCAGCTAAAGTAGTGAGTACAGTCATACAATCTTTAGTTTTAAACAGTTTAACTTGTTTCCACTTTCAGTTTAGCTAAAAACACTAAATTGGGTACCCGTAAATTTGTTCATAGTTCTTTTTCTTTCATGTGTCAGGCTTTCCAAGTTTTCCAAAAATGGAGTGATGGATTCGACTCGGGGGTTCTGAGCTGTGTTGATATTGACTACATGAAAAAGATGATGGAGGAAAAGGAAACAACAATTCTTCCAACTGTAAAAGACAAATGGGTTTCTTTGCATGATTCCTTTGGTCACATATATTGGTGCGATGATGAGCAGCTTAAAAAGGACTTCATAGACTTGAGTAATGTTGAGTTTCTATGTTTGGGGGAGCTTACTAACGAAGAAAAACAGATGCTTCAGGATAAGGTTTCTGTTTTATTCCGGAGACTAGGAATCCCGTGTCTTTCTGAGGTACTCTCTTTTATTCTCACACAACAAAGACCTCACACTAGAGGTTTCAAGGTCGACGGGTCTGATAACATTTCAAAACGGGTCATTTTCCAGTGATGGTTGAAACTGGCCGAGCTGAGTTGGTTGACCCAAAAACACTTATTTGTCAAGTCCCTTTTCTTTTCTTTTTTTTTTTAATGGCTAAGGCGTTAGTTTTGATAATCTGAATCTGAATCCACCTGTTGCCCTTCTAGCAAATCACCCATTTGACTCATTATGGATAAACAAAATTGAAAGCAACCCATATTTAAGTTAATGGGTTGAATCTTCCACCTATACATCAAGAAGCATAATGTGTGTTATGACTATCCGTGGAATCTTTTTAGACCCTGGGCTTAGGTCTAATAGATCTAGTTGTGGGAATTTTAAGTTGCATCACAAGCAGATTCGTATAAATGCATAATATTTGATTTTTTTTAATCAACATCTAATATTATGTCATTGTGCAGGTTGTGACCTGTGAAGTGATACACTATGGCCTGATAGATAGTAGTTATATGATTTCATTGGTGAGATGGGCTCTCCCATATGCTCAGCGTTACATTTATCGCATGCATCCAAATGAATATTCTCAACTCAAGCTTTCTGGATTCAAAAACGTGAATTCTTTGAAAATTGCTGTGGTGGAGAAATTGTGCCAGAAGTATGTCGTAAAGAGTTTTGGAATTGAATCAAAGGAGCGTGAATGTTGTTGTCTTCTACAAGACAACATCTTGTATGCAACACGCAATGCTGATTCTCACTCGCTTTTTGTGGAGCTTTCTCATATTTTACTTGTTGGGCTCCCTTTAGCAAATTTTCTTTACATGATTACAACAATGACAAAATCAGGCTTCACAGAGGAGAAGATGGAGTTATTCGTTACAGAGAGCCAAAAGCTGCCAAATCTCCCATGTGAAGAATTACAGTGGTCGTTAGTGTCCACATCATCACCAGAAGTGGGGTCGACTACCACTAAGAAGTTTGGAAAAAACTTAAGTTGGCCACCTGTCCATTGGAAAACCACATCTGCAGAAGGATTATTTGAGAGTAACGGTGACTGGATCATCAATGAAAATCCAGACTCATCGAAGCCCTTTGAAATCTTGGAAGATGATGAAGCTTTAAATGACCAATCAGATTCTGTTATTAATAAAGGAAAAAATACAGTTTCAGTTCCCCCACAACATGTCATAACTGGGAGGGTAGGAGAACGTGTGGCTTTCAGATACTTTTCTTCCACCCTTAGTGGCAAAAAGGTGAAATGGGTCAATGAGGTTAAAGAGTCCGGACTACCGTATGATATTCTTGTTAAAGGTAAGGATAAAAGCGAGGAATATATAGAAGTTAAATCAACTTCAGTGGCAAAGAAGGACTGGTTTTATTTAAGTATGAACGAGTGGAACTTTGCTTCTGAAAAAGGTGAATCTTTTAGCATTGCACACGTTGCCTTATCAGATGGGAAACCGCCCGTGATTACTGTTTATAGAGATCCAGCAAAATTATGTCAGAAAAGGCAGCTTCAGGTGGCTTTACATCCGTCGAAGTATTAAAATTGCATCATGTATACACGCCAACAATTGTTTACGAAGGTGTTTGTAAGGCATGGATGCTAATGGCGGTTTGGATACCTTAAAACAACTACTTAGAGAATCTTGTTCAATCCTCCAACTCTCATTTGTTAAACATTTGACTTGTGTGAATTTCTATTGTAAGACACTGGAATTTAAATACCATCGTTTGTTAACGTAATATTGTTTGTGATATAGAATATTTGTCCCTGTGTCGTCTACTCATATGTTTTATAATGGTACATGGTTGTGTTGGTGTATATAACATATCAAGGAATGTAAGATATGTATTTCATAGCAGATTTATGATGCTAGAATTTGAGTACATATATAAGCGGTAGTCTAATTTCTTCCGTTTCAGTTTTAGGTACACAACTTTTTTCTTAATAACGGGACATACAATTGTTGTCAAAATATAGACATAACATGCCCACGGAATGCTAAAAAAACCACCTCGTACTACTAGAATAAGGCTATGGCTATAAACGCCTATTTTGATTGTTATAGTAACCAACCAAATATTTACAGTGACTATCATGGGCTCATGGCTCAAAGAATCCAAACACACAAAGTTGACTTGTTCAAAATTAAGTTAGAAGTATTAAAACAATTATGCCAATGTCTCCATTTTTCCAAACATATTATGAGTTATACATATATTTTTGCACTTTATATACCAAGATCTTAGTCCGAGTACTTCGGGTCTAAGCAAATCACACACTTCAAATTAATTTATATTTACTTTAAAAGAAAAAGAAATCGAAAGTAAATAAGAAAAGAGAAAAAGGACAATATTAAAGAAATCAAAAGTTCAAAACTATTAAAAAAATAGAGCAAATTACATCGTTCATCCTTGTGATTTTGGCCAAATTCCTATCCTGGTCCGGTTTTTTTTTTTTTTTTTTTTGCATGAATGATTCTTATAATGAAACTATGTAACACTGTCAGTCCTTATCAATAATGATCGTTGAATAAGTTCGTTAAATCCCCCTATGTGCCTTGCACATGAGAGTATAATGGTTATTTAACACTCCATCTTCCTTCAACCTTATTTTTTACCCTTTAATTTTAACTTTTTTTTTTCTAAAACCCACTAGCTTCTATAAATTAAAAAAAAAAAAAAAAAAAAAAAAAAAAAAAAAAAAAAAAAACCACATACCCACTACATTTGAATATAAAACCAAAAAAGGGAGAGAAGATGATGGTAGCGGTGTACGTAGCGCTGGAGGTGCGGGAGAGGGCAGGTATGTCGGATGAAGGTGAGGTGGCTGACACCGGTTGTTGCAGGTTTAATGATGTCACTGATGGTGGTGGTATGAGATGTGTCATGTAAAGAGAAAGTAAAGGAGGTTGACATGTTTAAATGTGTGTGCGAGAAAAAAAATGGTTGTTTGTTATTTGTAAGTGTGTAAGAAGGTTTTAAATGATTGATGCAAGGATCAAATAAGAGAAAGTAAAAATACCATTTTGCTATCATGTGCAAATTTGCAAATCACATGAAGGGATTTAACGGATTTATTTAATGATCGTTACTAATAAGGACGGATGTTGTTATGCAGTTTCATTATAAGGACCATTCATGCAAAATATCAAGGACGGAGTTAGGGATTTGGCCAAAACCACATGGACGAACAGTGTAATTTACTCAAGAAAATATTAAAGAAATCAAAACTAAGTCCCAAATATTCTTTGAAACCAAAGGAGTTTATTATCTTTAACAAACATACCTTGTTACCTTGTTCATAACCCGGTGGCTGCCTCATGTAGATCACTTCTTCAAGATTCCCATGTAAAAATGTCATCTTTACATCAAGCTGCTCTAGCTCATAATCACTACACGCAGTCAATGCAAGTATAACCCGAATAGATGTGTGTTGAACTACCGGCGAAAATACTTCATTATAGTCAATACATGCCTTTTGTGTGAATCCACGAGCCACCAACCTCGCATTATGCCTAGGCTTTTGAACACCTTCAATCCCTTCCTTTATCTTGAACAGCCATTTGCGGCTCACCAGCTTTTGCCCAGCTGGATGATCTACTAACTCATAGGTCTTATTCTTCCTTAGAGAATCCATCTCTTCATCCATAGCAGCTTTCCACTTAGAATTGTCTTCACAAGCAACTGCCTCCTAGTATGTCAACGATTCATGAATATCTTCTTCCTCTGCCGCAACAAACGCGTAAGCAACCATATTACTCTCATCCCGAAACCTCAAAGGTTTCGTTCTTGTCCTTGGTTCTCTATACCGAACCAAGTGATAATCTGTGAGATCCGATGTCTGATCAGTTTCTTGATCATCTGCATCTTCATCATTGCCATCTTCCTGATCATCTATCTGATCTTCTTTAAGCGAATGATTATTTAACCTTTTCAGTTCTACCTCAACCTGTAATTCCTCAACAGACTTATCAGTACTTGCACCAGAATCCTTCAACGTGTCTTTGTACATGTGATTGGCTCCAAATGGTCAACCTAATCAACCAAGTGAATGGTCAAATAGGTCAGACTGCCTAGATCCAATGCTCCGTGGAAGTACAGTGTTTCCCCGGGTCGTTATGTCCCGACGAGGTGTGATGGTATAAAAAACGGGTTCGTGATCGGGTGAATTTGGACAAAAAAGGGTTGTGATTAATAAAATTGAAAAATTATGAAATAGAATAGCTTAGGAAAGCTATGTGAATGATTACGCGAGATTAGATATTCTAAAAACGTATAAAAACCTAAAAACGCGCGTTTGAATTTAAAATAAATGCGAACGCGCAAAATAAAAAGTGAAACGGGAGCAAATGAAGTCCTACGGATATGAAAATTACATTTTTACAATCCTAATGATAAAAGAAAATTTTAGGAAAAAGAAAAATAATTTTTACACTATTTAATTAATTACTATTAATTAATTACTAATTATTAATTAATTTTTAATTATTTAAATTATACTAAATTATAACTAATTATGAATTTTAACTAGAAAAATGAAAATTAAATTTAGAAAAATCTAAAATATTATAAAACTAATTTTAAAACAGAAAATATATTTTTTATACTTTTTAAATAATTATTATTAATTAAAAACGAATTATTTAATTAATTTAAACTAGATTAAATTATAAAAAGTACTAAATCAAATGAGAAAAATATGAAAAAATTACCAAAAATACTAAAGGTTATAAGGAACCTAAGAAAAATTTAAAATCAGAAAGTGCTTATAAATAAGCAGAAAAATAAACCAAATGGCTTAAATAGAAGCTATCACTTTTTTTATTTTTGGTTTTTTCTTTGATTTTCTTTTACAAAACTAATAAGCAACTGTAACTAAGAAACTTTTGTGAAGGCAACTACTTTGGAATTCACAAATAAGCTCTGTGAGAACTTATGAGCTTAACAGTTGAGCTTTTTGGCTCAAGTTGGTGATTTAAGCTCAAATAAGCTTTCAAAATAAGCTGTGGAGATGAAACAGAAGTGAATGAAGATGTAAATAAGTATGAGTGACTGGAAACAAGCAACAAGGCACAAAGATTAGCACTAATAAGCTTGAGATAAGCAAATAAGAACTTATGCCAGTTTACAAGGGCTAAAGGGCCAAATTGTGGCAACTGCAGCCTGTTGTGGGGCCCACAGGTGTGTTTGGGAATCCAACATAAGATCTGATCTAGGAAATAGTGTAACACCCCCAATTCATGGTTGCAGCGGAATTCGAACCGGGTGTTACTTGACGGCACAATAGTCACAATAATAGAAAACGAACTCCAATTGAGTCGTTTTAAAAGATTTATCATTCAAATTGTATAAATATCAGAGATTACAAAAATGAGGTCCCAGATGGTTCCATGTTTACAATTTACATTAAATGAGTTTTTGAATGATAATAAAATTTATAGCCCTCTTGAGTATCTGTGTCCTTCCGTGCCATCCTTGATCGTCATGAACCTGAAATACATGCTTGAGAGGTCAACACAAAGGTTGAGTGATATTCATAGAGTTTAGTTAAATCGTTTGAACACAATGTGTTGGTAGTTAAATCATTGAACACAATAATCGTAGTGTTTGTAGTTAAATCGTTTGAACACAATAATCGTAGTGTTTGTAGTTAAATCGTTTGAACACAATAATCGTAGTGTTTGTAGTTAAATCATTTGAACACAATAATCGTAGTGTGAGCTATAGACTCACACTCATAGTTAGAAAACAAAGATGGGCTACGTTGTTATATGCCCGGAAAGGTTATTAATTCACTAAGCTTATGACACCAAAACGTTAACGTGTACCAATATCGATCGGCAGATTTATCCCGGTAGGTACTTTGCCGTCATACCTAATGTCTCAAATATTAATGCATTTGTTTGAACTTAGTCAAAACAAATGGGATTCGTCAATCCCAATAGGCCTATTCACAATATTCGCGCTCACTTGCAAGTAACCCTCGCAAGTGATTAAATGGTTCATAATAAGGGATCTTGGTTTGGCAAGGATGTTACTTAGTGATAATAAAACATAGTCGAATAGCATACAGTGGAAAGCATTGTGTTCAAGTAGAAAAATAATAGCATGTATTCCCCCCAAGGGTTTGTAAAACATTGAAGTAATGTAAAGTGGGGCTATGAACTCACCTTAAGTTATGTAGTGAGTAGTGAATGTGATGGTCGAATCGCGAAGGTTTCTACGAGCAACCTATAATAGAATGTCGCGCTTAGGATCGGAGTAAAGAATATGAATAAGTGCCTATATAAATATCTTGCATTTAGTCCATGATGTGGTATGATGTATAGTGTAAGTCTTTGAAAGTAATGATTCATGAAACATGTATGTTTTATATATCGTTTACTACCGTTCGGGCCGACATAATTCAGAAGTCATGTTAGTAAGCGTTCGAGGAGCCAGGACACTTTAATTCGTAAATCCACAACTCATCTCGACGGCTTACATAATGAACTCCTCACATGAGGCTCCCTACTATTGTAGTAGTTGATAAAATATATAGATATAAGTTTCTATCCGAAAAGTTACATGTCCGATATTTGAATAAACTTAGGAAAGTTTATTAGTACATGAAGATTGTTATTAGGGGTAGTTTCATAAGTCTTGTATGACCATTTTCTCTTTGTAATATCTCATGGTTCCTTTTTAAGTGAAGTAGATCCAAATTGCTTGTTCAAGTTATCGCCTAATTCCTTGTTTCATGTTTACGCCTAAGTAAGCTTACATGGTCATTTCGTCATGGCCTAGCCATGACCTTTGGTCCATGTTCCAAGGTCATGAGACACAACCTTGGCTCTAGCCATGGTGGTGGTCTTGATTATAGGTCATAAGACCTCTTGTTCCTTTTAATGTATAACCTATATATAATGACTTTGGCCTAAAATGGGCTGTTTAGAATTTGAAGAATTTTATCACTCGAAAAGCGTTTTCAGGGCTCGAGCTTCTTTACACCTGAACAAAAACGGCGTTCCGGACAACTTTCGTGTTTTAACTTTTTGATGAATCGGACCAGAAGGGTGACTTTCAAAAAGTCAGAATGCAAAACAGTATGGTTTAGGCAGTTTTGCCGGAAATCTTTGGTAACTTCAAATGGGCGTAACTTTTGACTCGTATACTCGTTTTAAGTGGTTCAAATTGCTATGGTTTCCTTGTTAAGTCCTCTACTGTAATATACAATGATCCAATATCATAATTTTACCATTTTGATCAGGTTATACCAAGAAAGTTACTAGTTTACTTGTTTTATTAACTTGTCTTATCAATCATGTACAATAACTTGTTTTACTCACTTTTATACATCATGGACATTTATACAAGACATAATATAGCAAGAATAATAGGTAAATAACATGAACATGATTATTTAACAAGAAGCAAGTTAGGTTTTGGCTTACAACTTTTGGCTTTCAAATAAAGAAAGGAAAGTAGCAAGTAAGGAAACGGACTTTGATAGACTTGCTTCAACCCACTTCACTTCATGCAATCTTTCTACTCTTGTAATCTTGAAAGATGGATGATGAAAGTTGAGGTGACTTGAGTGGATTCAAACTCAAGAGAAATCACCAAGTATATGAGGTTATGGAAGTGTTTGATGAATCAAAACCAAACTATAGTTTCAAGGTTGATGTTGCACTTGATTCTTGCATAGAATTGGAAGAAGATCAAGCAAAGGAGATGGTGTTGGTGTGGTGGATATGGGGCGGCAACAAGAGAGGGGGAGGGTATTTATATGAGTTTAAGGAGGTTAGAAAGCATTGACTTGTCAACACTTGGTGAGCAAGTTTTACACTTGTAACCATCTTAAGGCCTTAAGCACAAGATCAAGCCACCTAGTGTGAATCCCCCCCTAGTGGCGGTTTACAAGCTTGGGGAGGAAGGGTTGGACTTTGGATGATATTATCCTAGCTTATGTAGTAAGTTTTGACTCCGTGAAATGCTAACCGTAAGTTGTTACGTCACAAAACGTAAAACCGGGTATCGTAAAAATACGAAACTTGGAGGAATGATTAAACTTGTCAAAATACTCCATAATAAAATATAAAATGATTGGTAGGTTCCATTTGGGTGGTAAAACCCTGCTAAAACTGGAAACACGGGTCTAAAACGCGTAATACGTAAAACGTACGAATATTGCGTAAAATTGAGAAAAGTAAAATGTTACTTTTCTAATGTGATAAAAATGATTTAAAATGACTTATAATGTCTAGACTGGGCTCAGTCTAGTGTCGGTTGGTATTTAAATGTCTTTTATTCCTCAAACCGTAAGCCTAAAAATCAAGGAATGACTTATAAAATCAAGGAATGATTTTTGGTCAAAGGAGGAGGGAAAAATATGTTGACTTTTTTTAATAAGTTAAAAACTTAAATCGTCTTAGAAATGCGGTGCAGGTATAGGCTAAGGTTACGGCTGAGTAAAAACGCTTAAAAACTGAAAATTCCAGTTTTTCACGGCCGAGGTTTATTTTGGTCATGTTTTTCTCAGTCACGATTAATTCTCAAATAAATCATGAGTGTGTCAAACATTTTTCTGATGCGGGGTCACTTAACGCGGTCGAGTTTCGTTGTGCGTAGAATTTTTGAATGACGTTTTACCCTAAAACGTGTAATTCCTTATTAACTTTCACGAAAATGAGCTTATGAATGTCAAACTTTTAATTTTTCATGGAAATGATTTATCACTCGAGGCCAAGAACCAAAAATCAAGTTTCGGGGAATTTTCGGGAAAAATGAATAGTAAAAGTGAATAGTGAAATTTTTCGGGAATAGTAATTAACCTGAAATGTGAATTGTTACAAATAGACCTGAAGGGCTTTCCAATGAACCAAGGTTCAGGTGTTGGGTCCCACAATTAAGCCAAGTGAGGGCTTGGGGACTTGGTGACCAAAACTGATTACTCAGTCTAGTTGTGTGGTCAGGGCACAAGGATGGGTAAAATAAGCTAGGGGCAAGAAGACTTAAGCCCAAAAGAATGCTTGATCTATCTAGACAGCTAGGAGGGGAGTCAAAAGAGCCAAAGAACAAGTTGTGGGGCCCACTGATGCACCCTGTGCAGGCTTTGGAAGTTTGGCTGATGAAACATACAAGCTAGTGTAGGGGAGACTAATGATCAGTCAATCCAAATGACCAACTGATAAGCTATCCTATGGAAACTAAACTAATCTTAAACTAAGGGAGGGCCTAATAAGCTAGGGGAACAGAATAAGCAATTAACAAGGACCTAATAAGCACTTAAAAGCAATCCTATTCCTAGGCTGCGAATAGTGAGAACAGGCCAAAGGGTGAAAACAATTTTAGTGCATTAACTGTTAGCACACACAAGCTCCAATAAGCTAAATTCTAAGTCCTATAAGCTAAACCTACTGACAATTGCTCCTAATAACCTGAATGTACTTGTATGGAGTGGAATTAAGCCACTTAACCAACAAATAAGCATAGAGACCACATAAGCTTAAATTGACCCAATACCAAAATAGGTCTAATGGGGCAAGTTTAAAGGCCTGATAAGCTACCAAAAAAATTTATGAAAAATAAACTAAAAATAGTGGCATGTAGGCAAGCTAACAAACGACACTAATCTAGAATTTCAAAGCATTTAGTGAAGAAATGAAAGCATGAAAAATGGAGACAGATTGGTATTTGAGACACAAAAATTTGTATGCCTAGGAGTGAACTTTGAGCATGTGCAGAGTTGTAAGAGAAATTTCTAAAATTGAAACAAAAATACCATTAAATTGACAAGCCAACAACCTATCTAAGTACCCAATTCCAACCTCTACCTCCTAATCTAACATACCAAAAGTGGGATCAATAATAGGGCTGAGGGCAGGTTTGGCTGATGCATGCTGATGCAGTGGACCAGGAAAATGGGTAGGAATGGTTTGTAAACTAAAATACTAACTCAGAACCTACATATGCTAAATATGAGCTTCTAGGAAATAACTTTGCTAACTAAAACATACTCAAAACAAATTGCTCAATTTCTACTTCTAAAAGCAGTTTTATGAGATGAGATTAAGAAGAATTATGTGAATGCTATGCAACCACTCAAATTTACAGAAAAACGTTTCTAATTTAATGCCAATATCAAACTAGAACAGATTCAAATTCAGGTTTTTACCAAAACAACCTATTTCAAAGAAAACCTTACTAAACCAAACACCCCTTAAAACCTTAACTGATGGGAATTTTTGAAAGGAAAAACAGATTATGAAACTTGAACTTGTAATAAAATAATTTGAAAAAGCTATATCCACCTACATAAGCATAAATGAAAAGATAAATAAGCAAATGGCAGAGGTAAAATAAGCTAAAAGTAAGATTTTTAAAGGAACTTGAACTTTTTATTAAGCTGAGAAAAACTTGAGTACACTAAAGCTCTCAAAATTGAGATTACACAATAAAACTTAAATTGAAAACTAAAACCTATTACTAATACTACCTACTGCCAAAATTGGCTACAATGGCTTCTTATTTATACTCAAAATAAAACTAGGGTTCCTCTTCTTCTTTGTCCTCTTCTGCTATGTTTCTTGTATTGATTTTCAACCCTTGGATGACCTTAAGCTTAATCTCAGCCTTCAATTGGATTTGGCGCCAAATTGGTATTTATCTACTAGCAGGTTACTTGGAGGGATTTGTGGGCATTAATTGGTGTTTGGGGTTTAGTGGTAGGCCAAGGAGACAAGTGATGGGTTATCTGAGGAGGAGGAGGGGAAGATGGAGTGTAGCAGTGGTGTGGCAGGCCAAGTTGGTGATGAAGGAGGGAAGGATAGGTCAAAGGGTGTTGACCGAGGGAGTAATAAAAAACGGGGAAGGGTTTTATTTGTGGGTGGTTGGGCCTGGGAAGGGTAAATGGGCTAGGGGTGTATGGGTTAGGATTTGTAGTGGACTTGGATTTGGAGCTTGGGATAGATATTAAACAAAAGGGTCCATTTGGTTTTTATTATTTCACAAGGACCAAGCTTGTAATTAGGCTGAAAATGAGGGACTGAAAATGTAATATTCCCAAAGTCATCAAAAAGGGTCAAAGTTGCCAAGATGAATAGTATAAGGACCCTTGATGATATTTTTCTAATTTTAAAATTCCCTGGGACCTCTTCTCCCAAATTGCCAAACCAGAGGGACCAAAATTGTAATTTCTTCAATCTTTCATTCCAAGGACCAATATTGACAATTTGTGATTTCCCAAGGACCAAAGTTGACTTTTCCATCCAAAATAATTGCTCAGGGGCCATTTCTGCCAATTTTGAAAGTACAGGGACCAAACTTGTAAACTTTTGAAATTTTTCACCAAAGGACTAATTATGACAACTTGTGATTTCAAAAGGACCTTTGGTGACTTTTCTTACAAAATAAATGTCTAGGGACTAATTTTGACAAGTTTTGAAAGTTAAGGGACTGAAACTGCCAATTATGCAAACTTTGTTCGTTTTTCATCTGTTTTTAATCATTTTGCATCAGAAATATATAAAACACAATCTTCGGATATTTTCAGTATTTTGATGCATTTCTGAGTGTTTTTAAATGTTTTTGCAGTTCAGATTGATAAAAAATGATGAGTATTCACACACTCATCAACATGACACTTTCATTGAAGACCACGTTCCTGCTAGTGACTATTTTAGGTGATTCATCATCAAGCCTATATAGTCTGTACCCCTTCACTGTAACACCCCCAATTCATGGTTGCAGCGGAATTCAAACTGGGTGTTACTCGATGACACAATAGTCACAATAATAGAAAACGAACTCCAATTGAGTCGTTTTAAAAGATTTATCATTCAAATTATATAAATATCAGAGATTACAAAATGAGGTCCCAAATGGTTCCATATTTACAATGTATAATAAATGTGTTTTTGAATGATAATAAAATTTATAGCCCTCTTGAGTATCCGTGTCCTTCCGTGCCATCCTTGATCGTCATGAACCTGAAATACATGCTTGAGAGGTCAACACAAAGGTTGAGTGATATTCATAGAGTTTGTTTAATGTTTGAACACAATATGTTGGTAGTGTGAGCTATAGGCTCACACCAATGTTTGGAAAAGAAAACAGGTAGGCTACGTTATTATACGCCCGGAACAGTTATTATACACTAAGCTTATGACACCATAACGTTAACGTGTACCAATATCGATCGGCAGATTTATCCCGGTAGGTACTTTGCTAACATACCTAAATCTCAAATATTAATGCATTTGTTTGAACTTAGTCAATACAAATGGGATTCGTCAATCCCAATAGGCCTATTCACAATATTTGCGCTCACTATTGCTAGTGATTAAATGGTTCATAATAAGGGATCTCGGTTTAGCAAGGTTGGTACTTAGTGATAATAAAACAATCAGGCAAGCATACAATTTAAAAACATTGTGCTCGGTTAAAAATAGCATGTATTTCCCCCAAGGGTTTGTAAAACAATTAAGTAATGGAAAGTGGGGCTATGAACTCACCTTAAGTAAGATAGCAAGTAATGAATGTAACGGTTGAATCGTGAAGGTTCTATGAGCAACCTATAATAGAATGTCGCGACTTAGGATTGGAGTAAAGAATATGAAGTAGTGCCTATATATATATCTTGCATTTAGTCCATGATGTGGTATGATGTATATTGTAAGTCTTTGAAAGTAATGATTCATGAAACATGTATGTTTTGTATATCGTTTACTACCGTTCGGGCCGACATAATTCAGAAGTCATGTTAGTAAGCGTTCGAGGAGCCAGGACACTTTAACTCGTAAATCCACAACTCATCTCGACGGCTTACATAATGAACTCCTCACATGAGGCTCCCTACTATTGTAGTAGTTGATGAAATAGATATAAGTTTTGATCCGAAAGGTTACATGTCCGATATTTGTATAAACTTAGGAAAGTTTATTAGTACATGAAGATTGTTATTAGGGTATGTTTCATAAGTTTTGTATGACCATTTTCTCTTGGTAATATCTCATGGTTCCCTTTTAAGTGAAGTAGATCCAAATTGCTTGTTCAAGTTCTCGTCAACTCTTTGTTTCATGTTTACGCCTATGAAAGTTGGTATGGTCATTTCGTCATGGCCTAGCCATGACCTTTGGTCCTTGTTTCAAGGTCATGAGACACAACCTTGGCTCTAGCCATGGTTGTGGTCTTGATTATAGGTCATAAGACCTCTTGTTCCTTTCAAAGTATAACCATAATCTTGTGACTTTCGCCTAAAAATGGGCTGTTTAGAATTTGAAGAATTTTATCACTCGGAAAGTGTTTTTAGGTCTCGAGCTTCTTTGTTCCTGAATGAAAACGGCGTTCCGGACAACTTTCGTGTTTTAACTTTTTGATGAATCGGACCAGAAGTGGGACTTTCAAAACCTAAATTTGATCAGAATGGTATTTGGCAGTTTGCCGAAAAGTTTTGGTAACTTCAAATGGGCGTAACTTTTGACTCGTATACTCGTTTTAGGTGGTTCAAATTGCTATGGTTTCCTTGTTAAGTCCTCTACTGTAATATGTAATGATCCAACATCATATTTTTACCATTTTGATCAGGTCTTACCAAGAAAGTCACTAGTTTACTTGTTTTAGTAACTTATCTTGTCAATCAATAACAATAACTTGTTTTGCTCACTTTTATACATCATGGACATAACTACAAGACATAATATAGCAAGAATAACATGTAAATAACATGAACATGATTATTTAACAAGAATCAAGTTAGGGTTTGGCTCACAACTTTTGGCTTTCAAAGATGAAAGGAAGTTAACATGTAAGGATAGGACTTTGATAGACTTGCTTCAACCCACTTCACTTCATGCGATCTTTCTACTCTTGTAATCTTGAAAGAGAGATGATGAAAATTGAGGTGACTTGAGTGGATTCAAACTCAAGAGAAATCACCAAAGTTTCTAAGGATTTGAAGTAGTTTTGATGAATCAAAACTAAACTAGGGTTTATGTATGGATATAGCACTTGATTTCTTGGATGGAACTTGAAGTAAACTAGTAAAATGAAGTGTGTTGTGTGTGTGGGTCGTTCATATGGTCAAGGAGTGGGAGGAGAAGCATTTATATGCAAATGAGGAGGTTACATTGTTGACTAGTCAACACTTGGAGGCCAAGTTGAACACATGTTCACATCTCATGACACAAGGCATAAGATCAAGCCACATGGATGGTGAATCCCCCCTCCTAGGTGGTTCACAAGCTTGAGGGACAAGGTGTGGACTTTGCTTGGTATTATCCTAAGTATTAGGAAGAGTTTTGACTCCGGGAAATGACAACCGTAAATGATTAGGCCTCAAAACGTAAAACCGGGTGTCGTAAAATTATGGAACTTTAAAGTATTGTTAGACATGTCCATATGTCCCATAATAAAATATAAAATGAGTGGTAGGTTCCATTTGGGTGGTAAAACCCTGCTAAAAACTGGAAACAAGGGTCTAAAACGCGTAATACGTAAAACGTACGAATATTGCGTAAAATTGAGAGAAGTAAAATGTTACTTTTCTAATGTGATAAAAATGATTTAAAATGACTTATAATGTCTAGACTGGGCTCAGTCTAGTGTCGGTTGGTATTAAATGTCTTTTAGACATCAAACCGTAAGCCTAAAAATCAAGGAATGACTTATAACATCAAGGGATGATTTTTGGTCAATGGAGGAGGGAAAAATATGTTGACTTTTTCTAATAAGTTGAAAACTCAAATCGTCTTAGAAAAACGTTTTGTGGTCTAACGGTTAATCGCCCATACGGTTAAGCGTGCTTATGCGAGATTAGTACAGGCTTGGGTGACCTGCCGGGAAGTCTTTGGTCATATTTTTCTCAGTCACGATTAATTCTCAAATAAATCATGAGTGTGTCAAACATTTTTCTGATGCGGGGTCACTTAACGCGGTCGAGTTTCGTTGTACGTAGAATTTCTGAATGACGTTTTACCCTAAAACGTGTAATTCCGTGTAATTCCTTAATAACTTTCACGAAAATGATCTGACAAATGTCAAACATTTAATTTGCCATGGAAATGATTTATCACTTGAGAATATCAAATAAAAATCAACTTTCGGTAAAATTTTCGGGAAAAATGAATAGTAAAAGTGAATAGTGAAATTTTCCGGGAATAGTAATTATCCTGAAAATGCGAATTGTTACAGTCTCTACCCCTTACGGGGAACTTCGTCCCGAAGTTCTATGTGTGTTATATGTTGGAGTGGTGTCGATGAAAAGGTGTGGTTACTTATGAGGACTCGAGTCTTGAATTACCAGTGATATAGTTTGATTGGTCTTAGAATACGGTGTGTCAATAGAAATTGATAACATAGTTGAATATCAATAGAGATTCATATAATAGTCGAATATCAAAGGAAATTGATATAGTAATCGAGTATTAATAGGAATTGATATAGTAGTTGAATATCAAATAGAACTCGATATAGTTGTCAAGTATCAATAGCAATTGATATAATAGTTGAACAACAATTGCAATTGACATAGACATCGAATAATGGAATAAATGTTGAACATGTGGTTGGACCAAGTCCTGTTTGAATTGTACGGCTGCCCATGCATATGGCTACATGGCTTCGCAATGAGTTTGGTACGACTGCGCATGCGTATGGTTACATGGCCCCGTAATGAGTTTGGTACGACTGCACATGCATATGGTTACATGGCCTCGCAATGAGTTTGTTTGTTATTGCACTATCATTATGAAAACCAAATTGTAAACCTCGTACTAATGGAAATTGGGATAGTCGTTGCAATCATAGCCTAGTAGGTAATCTGTTGTTGTATCTAGTGTTTATTGACTTCATACTTATGTTATTTCGGATATAAATAAGCCCACTTGTTTATAATTCTTTATTTACATAGAGAGGCATCCCAAACAATGTAACTAAAGGAATATAAACGTATGGTTCGATGATTTATAATTTCTTTATTTAAATGAAAAGGCATCCCAATCCATTCAAATAAGGATATTATAAATTATCCTACTCAAGAATTCCCGACACAACATTCATACTTAGCCGGTGAGTTACAAGGTAGTGTATTATGAGATGATACTGGTGTTCCAAAACTACAAGATGAATATTCAAACTTGTAAAGCTGATGAGGGTACTTGTGGTGTAACTAAGGATGATTTGAGCTTTAAAAGTGCATCAAGATCTGTTAATGAGCTTGTGTTTGTAACGGTTGTGAAGATAATGATGTGATATGTTGATGAACAAAAATGTGTAGTGTATGCTTAACATTAATACTCTTAGGTATAGATGTTGAGTTTGCTTTAAAAATCTTAAGAGATTTTAAAAGTTTATGATGGAATGGTATCCTTAGGACCTAAACAGGATAGTACTTCTACAGGATGAAGAGAATAATTGATAACTATCCCAAGATAGTAGTTCGGATTATCTCATAAATGAAAAATTTCAAGAATGAAATTAGGTAACACAAATAAGGTGTTAAGATTTCGCTGAGTGGTAAGGCACTATTGCGTCTCTAGATTGTTTTAATGTATTCTGGTGGTTTATCGTGTTCATGTAGGAAATCAATCTAAACATAACCCTAGTACATCTATTCTCAGTATTTGAAAATTCTAAGTCGAATATAGTTAGTCAGACTATATTCCACTGTCCCTAGGTTAAATATAGGTGACTAGTCTATATTTAGCCAAGGTTCGATAAAATTTTCAAATACCTAAACTAGGTATACTTTTGATATGTCCGTTGCTTTCGGGAAACTGTCCACTAAACAAAGGCGATGTCAAACCCTTAAGTTGCAAGTCCCGTCCATACAAGACTTGTAACGTATGTTTTCATATACCATTGCATAGAAGGTAGTAAGGGTAGATACGTATGGAAAGGAAGTTTTAAGTAGTTCTAAAATAGAACATACTTGGCCAGGATCACGAACTTTTAATAATGAAGGTTTCATAAGAAAACTTTGATGAATGTAGAGAAAGTTCAGCTTTTGTCGATGATGGATTAGTTTGTCCTTTAGAAATCTCATATTTCTTGTTTTGAAATCGATAGATTGTGACGGGTTTTTGATATCATAAGAAATGATATTGATGGTGTGATGGAATAATTCTAGAGACCATTTGCACAAAACACAATGTCTCGGAAGTAGGTTAGACCATTGTGCAATTCACAATGTCTGGGAAGTAGGTTAGGTCATTGTGTGACTCAAAACATTTGAGAAATGATTAAGACCATTGTATCATACAATGTCTTGGAAAATGAATGAGACCATTGTATCTCACAATGTCTTAGAAAATGAATGAGGCCATTGTATCTCACAATGTCTTGAAAAATGAATGAGACCATTGTATCTCACAATGTCTTGGAAAATGAATGAGACCATTGTATCTCACAATGTCTTGAAAAGTGAATGAGACCATTGTATCTCACAATGTCTTGAAAAATGAATGAGACCATTGTATCTCACAATGTCTTGGAAAATGAATGAGACCATTGTATCTCACAATGTCTTGAAAAGTGAATGAGACCATTGTATCTCACAATGTCTTGAAAAATGAATGAGACCATTGTATCTCACAATGTCTTGAAAAATGAATGAGACCATTGTATCTCACAATGTCTTGGAAAATGAATGAGACCATTGTATCTCACAATGTCTTGAAAAGTGAATGAGACCATTGTATCTCACAATGTCTTGAAAAATGAATGAGACCATTGTATCTCACAATGTCTTGAAAAATGAATGAGACCATTGTATCTCACAATGTCTTGGAAAATGAATGAGACCATTGCAATCAGTTACAATGTCTTGGACATATAATGTTGGAGTAGGAACATGATTGGGAGAGTGTGGCTGTGCCGAAATGCCTTAGAATAGGCATACACAGATATGTTTAGTCCATTGTTTAGATAAATGATTGAAAATAAACCGAGTTTATATATCAATATACTAATATGTTCATGTAGCATAAAATGCCTAGTGTGTATATATCAATGTACTTATATGTGTTCATGTAGCATAAAATGCTTAGTGTGTATATATCAATATACTTATATGTGTTCATGTAGCATAAAATGCTTAGTGTGTATATATCAATATACTTATATGGGTTCATGTAGCATAAAATGCTTACGGGGAAATGCTCAATTATGTTTAGGGTACATATATTAATATGCAATTATGTTTGTGTAGCATAAAATATCTACGGGGAAATGCTCAAAAGGGGTATATATATGAATATACTAATATGTTTGTGTAGCATAACATGCTTACTAAGTCCATAATCGTCTGGAGGATGGAAGACACGGAGAGCGGAAGGCTATAAAAATGGTTTTGCTTGTAGTTGTAGTTATAGTTTAGGTCTCAATTAGACCCGTTTCTCTATAACCATGGCTCTGGTACCAATCTGTAACACCCCCAATTCATGGTTGCAGCGGAATTCAAACTGGGTGTTACTCGATGACACAATAGTCACAATAATAGAAAACGAACTCCAATTGAGTCGTTTTAAAAGATTTATCATTCAAATTATATAAATATCAGAGATTACAAAATGAGGTCCCAAATGGTTCCATATTTACAATGTATAATAAATGTGTTTTTGAATGATAATAAAATTTATAGCCCTCTTGAGTATCCGTGTCCTTCCGTGCCATCCTTGATCGTCATGAACCTGAAATACATGCTTGAGAGGTCAACACAAAGGTTGAGTGATATTCATAGAGTTTGTTTAATGTTTGAACACAATATGTTGGTAGTGTGAGCTATAGGCTCACACCAATGTTTGGAAAACAAAACAGGTAGGCTACGTTATTATACGCCCGGAACAGTTATTATACACTAAGCTTATGACACCATAACGTTAACGTGTACCAATATCGATCGGCAGATTTATCCCGGTAGGTACTTTGCTAACATACCTAAATCTCAAATATTAATGCATTTGTTTGAACTTAGTCAATACAAATGGGATTCGTCAATCCCAATAGGCCTATTCACAATATTTGCGCTCACTATTGCTAGTGATTAAATGGTTCATAATAAGGGATCTCGGTTTAGCAAGGTTGGTACTTAGTGATAATAAAACAATCAGGCAAGCATACAATTTAAAAACATTGTGCTCGGTTAAAAATAGCATGTATTTCCCCCAAGGGTTTGTAAAACAATTAAGTAATGGAAAGTGGGGCTATGAACTCACCTTAAGTAAGATAGCAAGTAATGAATGTAACGGTTAAATCGTGAAGGTTCTATGAGCAACCTATAATAGAATGTCGCGACTTAGGATTGGAGTAAAGAATATGAAGTAGTGCCTATATATATATCTTGCATTTAGTCCATGATGTGGTATGATGTATATTGTAAGTCTTTGAAAGTAATGATTCATGAAACATGTATGTTTTGTATATCGTTTACTACCGTTCGGGCTGACATAATTCAGAAGTCATGTTAGTAAGCGTTCGAGGAGCCAGGACACTTTAACTCGTAAATCCACAACTCATCTCGACGGCTTACATAATGAACTCCTCACATGAGGCTCCCTACTATTGTAGTAGTTGATGAAATAGATATAAGTTTTGATCCGAAAGGTTACATGTCCGATATTTGTATAAACTTAGGAAAGTTTATTAGTACATGAAGATTGTTATTAGGGTATGTTTCATAAGTTTTGTATGACCATTTTCTCTTGGTAATATCTCATGGTTCCCTTTTAAGTGAAGTAGATCCAAATTGCTTGTTCAAGTTCTCGTCAACTCTTTGTTTCATGTTTACGCCTATGAAAGTTGGTATGGTCATTTCGTCATGGCCTAGCCATGACCTTTGGTCCTTGTTTCAAGGTCATGAGACACAACCTTGGCTCTAGCCATGGTTGTGGTCTTGATTATAGGTCATAAGACCTCTTGTTCCTTTCAAAGTATAACCATAATCTTGTGACTTTCGCCTAAAAATGGGCTGTTTAGAATTTGAAGAATTTTATCACTCGGAAAGTGTTTTTAGGTCTCGAGCTTCTTTGTTCCTGAACGAAAACGGCGTTCCGGACAACTTTCGTGTTTTAACTTTTTGATGAATCGGACCAGAAGTGGGACTTTCAAAACCTAAATTTGATCAGAATGGTATTTGGCAGTTTGCCGAAAAGTTTTGGTAACTTCAAATGGGCGTAACTTTTGACTCGTATACTCGTTTTAGGTGGTTCAAATTGCTATGGTTTCCTTGTTAAGTCCTCTACTGTAATATGTAATGATCCAACATCATATTTTTACCATTTTGATCAGGTCTTACCAAGAAAGTCACTAGTTTACTTGTTTTAGTAACTTATCTTGTCAATCAATAACAATAACTTGTTTTGCTCACTTTTATACATCATGGACATAACTACAAGACATAATATAGCAAGAATAACATGTAAATAACATGAACATGATTATTTAACAAGAATCAAGTTAGGGTTTGGCTCACAACTTTTGGCTTTCAAAGATGAAAGGAAGTTAACATGTAAGGATAGGACTTTGATAGACTTGCTTCAACCCACTTCACTTCATGCGATCTTTCTACTCTTGTAATCTTGAAAGAGAGATGATGAAAATTGAGGTGACTTGAGTGGATTCAAACTCAAGAGAAATCACCAAAGTTTCTAAGGATTTGAAGTAGTTTTGATGAATCAAAACTAAACTAGGGTTTATGTATGGATATAGCACTTGATTTCTTGGATGGAACTTGAAGTAAACTAGTAAAATGAAGTGTGTTGTGTGTGTGGGTCGTTCATATGGTCAAGGAGTGGGAGGAGAAGCATTTATATGCAAATGAGGAGGTTACATTGTTGACTAGTCAACACTTGGAGACCAAGTTGAACACATGTTCACATCTCATGACACAAGGCATAAGATCAAGCCACATGGATGGTGAATCCCCCCTCCTAGGTGGTTCACAAGCTTGGGGGACAAGGTGTGGACTTTGCTTGGTATTATCCTAAGTAT
Organism: Artemisia argyi; assembly: GCA_030686995.1. NCBI lineage: Eukaryota > Viridiplantae > Streptophyta > Magnoliopsida > Asterales > Asteraceae > Artemisia > Artemisia argyi. The sequence continues at coordinate 29,452 of JARVZY010000500.1, forward strand.
TAGGAAGAGTTTTGACTCCGGGAAATGACAACCGTAAATGATTAGGCCTCAAAACGTAAAACCGGGTGTCGTAAAATTATGGAACTTTAAAGTATTGTTAGACATGTCCATATGTCCCATAATAAAATATAAAATGAGTGGTAGGTTCCATTTGGGTGGTAAAACCCTGCTAAAAACTGGAAACACGGGTCTAAAACGCGTAATACGTAAAACATACGAATATTGCGTAAAATTGAGAGAAGTAAAATGTTACTTTTCTAATGTGATAAAAATGATTTAAAATGACTTATAATGTCTAGACTGGGCTCAGTCTAGTGTCGGTTGGTATTAAATGTCTTTTAGACATCAAACCGTAAGCCTAAAAATCAAGGAATGACTTATAACATCAAGGGATGATTTTTGGTCAATGGAGGAGGGAAAAATATGTTGACTTTTTCTAATAAGTTGAAAACTCAAATCGTCTTAGAAAAACGTTTTGTGGTCTAACGGTTAATCGCCCATACGGTTAAGCGTGCTTATGCGAGATTAGTACAGGCTTGGGTGACCTGCCGGGAAGTCTTTGGTCATATTTTTCTCAGTCACGATTAATTCTCAAATAAATCATGAGTGTGTCAAACATTTTTCTGATGCGGGGTCACTTAACGCGGTCGAGTTTCGTTGTACGTAGAATTTCTGAATGACGTTTTACCCTAAAACGTGTAATTCCGTGTAATTCCTTAATAACTTTCACGAAAATGATCTGACAAATGTCAAACATTTAATTTGCCATGGAAATGATTTATCACTTGAGAATATCAAATAAAAATCAACTTTCGGTAAAATTTTCGGGAAAAATGAATAGTAAAAGTGAATAGTGAAATTTTCCGGGAATAGTAATTATCCTGAAAATGCGAATTGTTACATTCACACCTTCAGGATACCCCAAAAGAACGCATTTTACCGCTCTCGGCTCAAGCTTACCTTGTTTAACGTATGAATATGCGACACAGCCAAAAATCCTCAACATCCCATAATCACTTGGATGTCCCGCCCACATTTCCATATGTGTCTTTTTCTCAATAGTTGTCGATGGTGACCTATTTATAAGATATGCGGCAGTACATGTCGCTTCCGCCCAGAAGGTCTTGGGCAATCCAGACTGAATTAATAAGCAGCGTACCTTATCCATGAGAGTTCTATTCATCTGTTCTGCTAATCCATTCTGCTGCGGCGTCCCGGCAACTGTCAAATGTCTAGCAATCCCACTCTCACTACCTAGCTGCTCAAACTCCCGATTACAAAACTCAAGACCTGTTGGGAATTCTGTGTAGAAAGAATTCTGCTGATGGTATCTGCTGAAGAGACGGATTCTGCTGAAGTAGTGAATCTGCTGAAGTAGAGATTCAGCATATTATGTTTCTACGGATATAGTTATTCCGTGTTATTTATTAGTTTGTTAGGATATGCATGAGCTATTTTAGGTAGTGATATGCATTGATATTTTTATTTATTCTTGTATTAGGGTTCCTTGTGTATAAAAGGAACAGATAGTCAGTTTTATTAGTACGCCTCTTGAATAAAAACTCCAGGAAAAATACCTTTAGTGTGTGTGATATTGATCCATAGAGGATCATCGTTCTTAATAGAAAAACCTTGTGGTAACTTTGATTGTGTTCTTTATTATTATTCCGCTGTGCAATCAATCATTGTTATTATATCCTAGATAGGGCTTGAACGATCTTTAACAATTGGTATCAGAGTGGGTGGCTCTCGATATCTAGTGATCTACAAGGTTTTATTGTCGAAGTAATTGCTTTGAAGAAGGTACGTATAGAGCAGATCTGGTTATCGATAAGAAGCAGTTTCGAAAAAGAAGGTTTTATGAGCAGATCTGAAGGTACGAATTGGTTTTAATATTATTTGTCAAGGATTTTATTGTCGACAGAAAGTGGTTTTGTTTTTAAGGTTTGAAAAACATTACTGATTGGCTAAGTTTTCATCGTGGGTCGGTGTGTGCTTATTACCTCGTACTTCAACTTTCATTAATTGGATGGATCAATGTTATTATGTTATTGATTGGCATGTTCACGAAGATCAACCTCGGAATTAATAGATCGCTAAATATTGAATTCTTACCTCATACTCATTAGCCACTTTTGATAGGTTGCTTTACATAGTGGGTCGGTTAGAAGTTTAATATTGGGGCAAGAATTGGTTTGTCGCATGTGGGTAACAAATTAAATTTGAAACCTCGTACTCAATTATTAATAAACGGTGGAATTTATTTGGGAAAATTGTTTGTGGGGTCAACTGATAGTGTATTACTGCTATTCTTGTCGACTAGTGCATATTGTTTCAAGAAAATTGCTGTTTTGTCGACAAGTGAGGGTGATTGAATTCGATCAATTGTGGGGTTTTTGTTTTCAAGCGTATGGTACAGTTGACTACTGATAATGGTCAAAGGTTGCTGCTGATCATATTTATATGTGGGGTCTTGAGTGCTGTCAAACACGTGAGCTGCTATACAATAAATTAGGGTTGTTGCTTATTGGTTATATTGTGAGACAAAGATAGATCACGTGGGTCTGATCTGTCGTGTAGCTGCTGCTGTGTTATCATTCCCTCGTAGTCAACATCAGTTCTTGGATTATTGTGTTTAAAGTTTGTGGGGCTAGGTTTATCTCGTGGCTGCTGTTGTTAATATCTTTTGAGAAGCATTTATTTGATCGGTGGTATATTCTAAATAAAAGGCTACTGCTATTTGCTTTACTGGTCAAAAGTTTGGTAAGTGGATCTGGTATAGTTATAAAGGATTGCACTTGGTGTCAAGTCGCTATCTGATCTGTCTGTCGCTATACTGCTACTGCAATATTTATTGTTTTTGATCTGCTGCTCTTGGATTGTTATGGTATTTTTCGTTTCTGCTGAAGGTTTGTGATTCTGCTGATAAGCTTCTTTGTTGTTACTGCACGCTGCTTTCAGTTATTTACTCAAAACCAAACTTCTCTCCAACCATTTAAAATGGGAGAATTTGATAATGAAAGGGATGATGCAATATTTCCTTATTTGATGGATGATGATTACGAGGTTTGGGCTAAAAGGATGGAACATTGGCTCACGAATAATGATATGAATACCTGGAAGCTGATTCAAAATGGCAACAGCTTGAAAAGGATTGGAACAGATAGAGATGGAAAATACATCATACTTCCTCCAACGACTGCTGATGAACACATTGTTGTACAAAGGGAATCAAAGGCAAGAACTACCTTGCTTAAATCTATTCCTGCTGATCATGTAGCAGATTTCCATTATATGGATGAGGCAAGTGATATATGGAATGCAATCAAAGCAAGGTATGGTGGCAAGGCTGAAGCCAAGAAGATGAGAAAGGAAGCTTGCACTATATCCAAGACTGAAGAATTTGCATTGATGGGACTCCCTTCTCAGGTACACAATTGTGTGTTTGGTTGTAGTGTAAAGTATAATGAACTTAAGGAAGAATATGATAATTTGAAACCTAAGTACAATGAGTGTTATATAGAAGTTGAGGCCTATAAAAAGGCTTTAAAAACTTTAGAAAAACAAAAGGTTTGGTTTCAAAAGAATCAAGTTAAGTATGATGAAAAGATAAGAATTCTAGAAAGTGATTTAGAATGTGCAAAGATAGATTTAAGGAGAACTGAAAAAGAAAAATCTGATGTAGAAAAAGAAAAACAAGAGTTACAAGTGAAGTTAGATAAAGAAGTGACTGGTCGTATGAAGTGGCAAGAAGGGGCCTCTAATTTAAATAAGTTAATTGATGGTCGTCAATCTGTTAGGTCTAGAAAAGCATTAGGATATGAGAAATATATAGATCCTGAAGAGTTAACTTATCCTGACATGTCTAGTGTTTTTGACCCTGAACCAGCCTTAGCTTATCAGACACCAGTTAAATTTGTTAAGGAAGGGGAAATGA